>ML354250.1:0-45240 GCA_005239505.1 Nicotiana paniculata
CTATTTAAATAAATTTTAAAACTCTTGAGTTAATCAGTATATATAAAATTTTCGATTATTACACTCGGCCTGTCTATCGGGACCTGCGGACATGAAACGCAGCGTCCCCAGGCAAAAGGGACGTTAGTACGAATAATGTACCGAGTATGTAAGGCGCATAAATAAGTGCATAACAGAAATGGAAGAAATATAGAGTAAATGACTCAACCTGTAAGTTTGGATAACTCTATAAATCATGAAATAATTATAGTCATGCATATGCGAATGAATGTCATGTCGTGCATAGGTACATGTTTCATAACATCATCAGGCCTCTAAAGGCATCACATCATATCATATCGGCCATTGTGGGTAAAATCATCAACGTATACCAGCTGATGAGTTGGTGGTGCGTATATAATACCGTAACCTTTTTCCCATATCCCATATAAGTATTATGTATGTATGTATATATATATATATATATATATATATATATATATATATATATATATATATATATATATATATATATATATATATATATATATATATNACGCCATCTGGTCATGGGTCAATGTACATGTATAAATGCATGAAATGTATAAAAAATGTGTTAATAAAATTTTCTCGGAACGCCATAAAATCAATATGCCTTTCGGATAAATATTATCAAATACGTATTTTTCTGGGACCCATGAGCAGGAGATAATAATAATTTAAATGGGGAAAGAATATAGATACCCCTAATATTTCTATGAATAGAGTGTTTTATGGAAACCGTGTGTTTGCACGTTTCTTCTGTATAATTTGGATCATGCCAAAAAGAAAGAAAGAATGGCCTTGAAATACCTGTAGTAGGGGAAAAATCCGTATGATATTCTTGAAATGTTGCACCATACTCCCTTAGAATTGCAAAATCTCACGTTGCTTAAGATGCTAAGAAATCTCGTTAGGAATTTTCCTTTCAAGACATCTCGTTTAAGTCTTGTTGAATTCATGTTGCTAACATTTGGAATCTTGCTAACGTTCTGGTAAGGATTTTTTTGGTTGAATGGCTAATGTTCAATCTTTGGTTGAAAGAAGTCTTATAGTAAGAATGAAATGATTATGTAATATGGTGCCACCTTTTAATTTGTGGTATGAGTCATTCCAATTTCATGGGGGGATGCCACCTCATGCTTTTTAATACTTATCCAATATATCCCCAATTAATTAGGTAATGTCCCGTTGCTCAGTAATTAACCGCATAATTAAAAATTATCTCAACTTACTTAAAATACTACTCTCTTTTAACATACCTTATACACCTTACTATCATGGTCATGTGGTACCTTGTATGGTACTAGTCCATATATATCAGGTATTTTAGCTCGGCCCGAATTTTATCCCAACATGCCAAACTTGGAAAAAAAATCACTTTCTTTGACCTGCTTCCCCTTTCACCTACACGAATTTACTCATCCCTTATTTGAAATAGCGTGATACTTATAATCCCAAATAAATCTCGTTCCCCAAGTCACTTCGATTAACTTATGATGAAACTTCAACATACAAAAATGCGAGATGTGACATCTCATTTCCAAGCTCTCATTAATTTATTTATTTATTTATGGCATATTTTCATGTACGAAAATATAGGGTGTAACATCATTCCCCCCTTTGGAACATTCGTCCCCGAATGTTGACTGATGCGCTTATCATTCTCATATCTCATAGCTCTTGTGAATACTTTAGTAGTCCTCTTGCCATCTAGGAAACTGTTCTGTGAATAAGTCCAAAATACAGGACATTCCCCCCTTTAGGCCTCTTTCCCACGCCATGACTTGTTATCGAATTCCTTCCAATCTCGTAAATGTCCCTACCTTCCATCATGCAGCTTCTACGATACTGACCTTGTAAGTGTGCCTATGCGACGCTCCTCTCCTTTTTTCCTCTAGCTTTTAGCTAATCCTGAAGTTCTTCACTTGGTATTTTGTCGAACTTACGAATATTGCTATATCTTATTTTATAGACCTAGTTTTCCATTCGTATGACTTTACAGCATCTACGTAGGTCATACTATACCATAACTCTTACCTTGATTTCTCGTTACTGAGGTGTGCTACCAAATCCCAGGTTACTTTCATCGCTTATCCTATACGTATAAATCAGTGTACTTTAATGCTTTCACATTACTGTTCATCTTAAGAATGGCGGGCTAAGCTCCTCTCATACTTTATAACTTTTACCCATTCATTGTTGATTCACCTCAGTTTTGATCCATAATCCACCGTGATAACTTAACCTTTTATGTAATATTGCCGTTAAGATTCATGTCGGGGAACATCTGAAATGATTAGTTTGATCCACCTGGGGCGATACCCTACTTTCATAACCATATCTCACAGCATCCCAATGTGATTCACCTTGTGTGGGTATTTTAATCCTGTCCAATTCATGAGATCCCTTTCTTTTCTTCGTCACATCATTACTCAATCGAAGGCTCAAACGTCATCCTTTGTCTAGAATAATTACACCCTCATTCTATTAATAGGGTAGCATTCCATCTCTTCTAAATGTTATTAGTCTTAGACTCCTTTGAGTTCATTCAGGGTACAGTGAGCTTTGTATAACTTAGAGAAACTATATGTTTAGCTTGTTTTCATGGGCTTAATCCTGAGGACTTACCCATTTTGTTATAACTTGCGACCTTCACATCTCTATTTATATTACTTGCAACCTTTCAACTTTCTTGCATCATAGATTTTCTTATGTCATTTTGGGAACGTCAAGCGACACATCACATCGTCTCTAACTCTTCTTTATTCTCTTAGTCAGAATTTTCGATACCTAGAAACCATAGGCTTGAAGGTATGCAACTGGCGATGCTGCTATCATTCCTTGATAGTGAATCCCTGAACTTCTAACCTTCTATCCGAAGTAAGTACTATTCACAACCTTCTGTATTTGAGTATCTCGTACGTTGTCCACCTTTACCTTACTTATCTTAAAGTCTCACATCAATCTTTTATCTCTTTCATGAACTCCTGTTCACATAGGTATAATCACATCAACAACTTGAAGCTCTCTTATAATACTTGCACCTCTGGTGCATACACAATCTGGTGGTAGATCCATACTGATACTCTTCTAACTGGCTCTATCCTAGAGCCGTTATAAAATACGGCTACTGTACTATTTCTCTTGTGCCTCTGATATTAAGAGTGATTCTACAATGTTCTCAATCATGATGTTTGTAACTTTCTGGGTCCAATAAGCAGACTCTTAATTTACTCAGTTGATGTAATTCTTTAGTTTCCTCTTCCTTCTAATCAGTATTTATGTAGGCTTAAGCTATCTTCCGATCTGCGGCTCATGGTATTAGTTATTACTTTAGTCTTTGATAGACGCTATGTAATATCTGTGATACCATCATCTAACAATTTAATCCTTTGTCTATGACCTGGACTCAATTCTTTCTTTTAACTTATACCAGAGTCTCCTACGACCGTATGATTGTCAACATATATGCTGCATGGATAATACTCCGAACTCTTAAGTGCGTTCATAATGTAGCTAACTCTGGACTATTGATCGAATAATTCCTCTGTTCCTTTTTAGCTTTATTTAAATGTAAGCAATTACTTTTCTTGGTCGTTTTGCCACTTGTTAGGTGCATACTTAACTTATCTTAGAGCCCATACATATTGGAATTCCATACAACTCATATCACCTTGAATATCACTTCTGATTACTTCTTGTCCATTAGTCGCGGTATGTGCCACTTCCTTATGGAGTGCATACAACATTGTTGTGAGACTGTTGTTATAAGATCACTTCCTCTTTAGGTCACTGATCTTAGGTTGAAGCCTTCCTCCTTACTTCCTCAGCCAGTATTTTCATTGTAGTACTTAGGGAGGACCCTCTGACTCTTGTAATGTTGCGAGCTCGTTATATTGTATACCCGAAGAAGTTTTTGATGTTCTTACTTGCCTATAAATGTCCGTAGTTACATACCTCTATGCACTTCTGTTCGTGCAATCGCTTCTGAATAGATGTTTTGATTGTCGTCCCAGTGGCATTTTCTTTTATTCCCGTAATACTCATATAATACCTTTAACTACCCCAACTCCTATCTGAATATTTCTCAAGGGTTCTGATGTCATATCTACGAGACTGAATTCCCCATGTTGAGATTCACTATATTTATGTTGCATGATCTGCTGATTTGTTGGTAATCTCTTGTCTAGCCATGACTAGACTCTTATTGAATCAACTACTAATTACTCGTTGGCCCATTCCCTTATCAATATTCCGCGAAATCTTTCTTGGGTTATTTCCTTTGTCTGACTTACCTCTTGCACTAGCTCCTTATTTATCAGTAACCTTTCGGGCAGGAACCTTTACTTCCTTTTTTTTACGTCGTGCTTACATAGTGTTCTGGAATTATAGCATATCTGTAACATTTGAATAAGTGAAATCCCATCCCTTTCTCATTCTTTTCTCATCCTTCCTTTATTGTTCCATAGTTACTAGATCCACTTAATTCTGATTTACTGCCACATCATTCCATATTCCCCTTTTTTAGGGGAGTACTAAGAGTTGGAGCTGTGATGACCTATTTACAGATGCTTTTCCTCTTCATCTTTGGCCTCCTTTCACATAATCAATGACCCTTACTCGCCTTACAATAATCCTTCTGTACCAAGGATAACAAAATTCCTTACTCGCGAGGGTGGCACTTAGTGCAACTGGCACACATAGTCTCTTAAGCTTACCTTTGCCCACATCGCTTGCGTTAGGGAAGAGCCTTTCTGAATGATCATTCTCTGAATTTCTCATGAATCTTCTCCTGTTGTCAATTTTATTACCGCCAGAATGAAATCTGAAATTCTCATGATGCCGAGTATTATCCAATCACTCAGTCAATAATATCTTGTTCACCAGCCCATACTGATTTCTATTACTCTGGGGTCTAACTTTTCCTTCCGGTAGTTGCATTTGGGTTACGAACTTATTTCTTGAAATTAGGATATGACTTTATGGCCTATACTCTTTTGTTGTCTCAAGGCCTGTCATCTTTCGTCTTTTCCTTCACTTGACTATAGACTCTGTAATACTGTCATCATTTTCATTTTTCTTTTTCTACCGTTGTCATACAGCTATTACATCTTACTTATAGCACTTCACTAAACGTCCGCAAGATATTCTTTTGCTTTTAGCTCCCCATTGCTCCATACAGTGGCTCTTCGGGTTGCTTAACGTTCTTGCTCTACTAGGGACGCAAGCCACACTAAGGTAATATTTATCCCTTCAAAGCTTCCATTGTCTATCTTTATAATACTCATATCTAGCTGTACTATTTTAGAGTGCGCTATCTGGGTGTCTCACAAGGATATCTATTACTACGTTCGCACTATCCTTTGGAAATGTCAACTAAATCTGCCAATCCATCCACTATTTTGGGTTACTCTATCCCCAATCGGATCCTGATAACTCGTCCTTATCTTAGACTATGTCTGTTAGCTCCCAATAGGGTATAACTGAGATGGGTGTGGCCAATTATACATACCTCTATTACTGTTAAAAGTAACTCACAATGCTTATATTTTCTTGCCGGAACTATAATACTGATAATCTTCATTCACTGAGTGTCTTGTACCCTTCTTCACCTTGCTTCTTTTACTTCTTGAAACTTGTATTTATCTTCTGAATCTCTCATTGTCTTTCAACATAAAGGTGCATAAATGTTCTTGCCTTAAGGTTCCTTATCAATATGCTTACACGCCTTATTATACACATGATCTGCTGAATACCTCATATTTATCCATCATAAGCTTGATGCAAGAATTGAGTTCCTCTGACTCAACTCAACCACAACCGCATCCAATACTTTATTAACTGTCTTTCTAAATGTAGGTATAGTTGTATTACGAATAAGATAGAGTTTAGGAAATTGAGTTCTTACAACTGAGCTCTACCACACGATCTAGAGTAAGAAGAAAGAGTGACACTCCTAAATGCCTGTAGCCTCCTGCTTATAAGTTTGGTGCACGATACACCCATAAATAAGACTCTACTGGACATGGCTTGTAGACTCCCTAGGACAGAACTACTCTTATACTACTTCTGTCACGACCCAAACTGATGGGCCGCAACGGGCACCCGGTACATTACTCAATCGAGTACCAACGTAACGTATATTTGTTATTACATCATCATATACACGTGACATACGGGCCTAATAGGCCAACATGATCATTTATAAACTCAAAACATAGGCCGACAAGGTCGTACAATCTTTCACGTACACGACATATGTCAACAAGCCTCTAAGAGTACATAAATGTCATAAAGGTCGGGATAGAGTCCCGCCATGACAAACAATACATGTCTAAATCATACCAACCAAACAAGCAACTCCGAAGCAAATGGAGCGCATCAACATCTTCCATTGAGCTGACAGCCTACTTGGAGGGCTCTCGACCTGTCTATCGGGACCTGCGGGCATGAAATGCAGCGTCCCCAGGCAAAAGGAACGTCAGTACGAATAATGTACCGAGTATGTAAGGGACATAAATAAGTACATAACAGACATGGAAGAAATATAGAGTAAATGACTCAACCCGTAAGTCTTGAAAACTGTGTAAATCATGAAATAATTATAGTGTCATGCATATGCGTATGAATGTCGTGTCGTGCATAGGTACATGTTTCATAACATCATCAGGCCTCTGAAGGCATCCCATCATATCATATCGGCCACAGCGGACAAAATCATCAACGTATACCAGTTGATCATGTGGTGGTGCATATATAACGCCGTAACCTTTTTCCCGTATCCCATATATATATATATATAACGCCATCTGGTCATGGTTCAATGTACATGTATAAATGCATGAAATGCATAAGAAATGCGTTAATAAAAAAAAATTCGGAACGCCATAAAATCAATATGCCTTTCGGATAAATATTATCAAATACGTATTTTTTTGGGACCCATGAACAGAAAATAATAATAATTCACATGGGGAATCAAGAATATATATATCCCTAGTATTTCTATGAATATAGTAGTTTATGGAAACCGTGTGTTTGCTCGTTTATTCTGTATAATTTGGATCATGCCAAAAAGAAAGAAGGGATGGCCTTGAAATACCTGTAGTAGAAAAAAATCCGTATGATATTCTTGAGAAAGGTTGCACCGTACTCCCTTAGAATCGCAAAACCCCACGTTGCTTAAGATGCTAAGAAATCTCGTTAGGAATTTTCGTTTCAAGACATCTCGTTGAAGTCTTGTTGAATTCATGTTGCTAACATTTGGAATCTTGCTAACGTTCTGGTAAGGATTTTTTTGGTTGAATGGCTAATGTTCAATCTTTGGTTGAAAGAAGTCTTGTAATAAGAATGCTTAACATTCTGATCTTTAGTATAGAAATATGTTTTGTATGGAAAAGAAGTCTTGTTGTAAGAATGGAATGATTGTGTAATATGGTGCCACCTTTTAATTTGTGGTATGAGTCATTCCACATGCATTGGGGGATGCCACCTCATGCTTTTTAATACTTATCCAATATATCCTCAATTAATTAGGTAATTTTCCGTTATCCGATAATTAATCAATTACCCGCATAATTAAAAATTATATCAACTTTCTTAAAATACTACTCACTTTTAACATACCTTATATACCTTACTATCATGGTCATGTGGTACCTTGTATGGTACTAGTCCATAAATACCAGGTATTTTAACTAGGCCTAAATTTTACCCTAACATGCCAAACTTGGACAAAAATTCATTTTCTTTGACTTCCTCCCTTTCACCTTCACGAATTTACTCATCCCTTATAATAGCGTGATACTTATAATCCCAAATAAATCTTGTTCCCCAAGTCACGTCGATTAACTTATGATGAAATTTCAACGTATAAAAATGCGGGACGTGACATCTCATTTCCAAGCTCTCATTAATTAATTTATTTATGGTGTATTTTCATGTATGAAAATATGGGGTGTAACAAACGTTTTTCAATTTCAATACTAAATCTCCCATCATCATCCCAGAACCTGGTGTCACAAGTGCATGGGCATTTACTAAGAAGTAAGATAAAATACAATAACCGTCCGGAATACAAATTGGATAGAAAAGAAAAATACAGGTACACTGAAGGAGACTCTGTCGGCTGCGGATCGTCTCACAAGATGCAACTCACCTAAGTCCCCGTATCAACCACGCCGTTGCGCCCAAGGACACTATCCATACATGAACGTGTACATCAAAATGTACAGCAAGTGTAGTATGAGTACGAAAATAACGCATACCCAGTAAGTATCTCGTCTAACCTCGAAGAAGTAGTGACGAGAGGTCGACTCCGACACTTACTAGTGGTTCAATAATATGATAAGTAGTGGATCTATTAAAAATGACAATAAACTCAAGGGAATCAAGAAGCAAGTAAACAATCCTTTGATAATAAGAGGTTTCCAAGTTCATATTTCATCATTTATCAATTCATCTCAGACCAGGGAAGCAATATCGTTATTTATAAATTTCAAGGCAAGCGATACAAGCATGCGCAAATCATGCCGAGGTCGCACGAGCCGATCCAATAATATTTAAATTGTTGCATTGCCAGAGGATCGAATTGCGCGAACCATAGATGCATCTATTTAATCTGCCGAGGCGTTCGGCCCGTTCCACAAAAGGAAAACACATTCAAACAGTTAATCAAGAATTCATCAAGGAGCAATTTTCTAAGAAAATGTCAATCTTCTTTTAACGGTCAAGAAAATGAATTTTAACCTTTTAGAAATTCATTTACCAAGTTTGATACGATTTAATCAATTTAAATTGACAACAAGGTTACAAATTATCGCAAGTATAGCATGCTTTTGGGTCCTAGTCTACCCGGACTTAATCATAATAGTAGCTGACTCTCTTCATCTCGTGCATATGTAGCCTCCAAAAATAGAAGCACATATTGAATTATTTCACCTATGGGGTTAATTTCCTCTTACAAGGTTAGAAAAGAGACTTACCTCGCTCTGGAGTGTGATGACCCAAGGGGTCATTTTATGAATTAAGACTCTGTTCTAGACTTATTAGCCATAAAAAGGTCTAATTTTAATTACCTTTATTTGCGTGCACAGTCCGGGCGTAAAACCGAAAAGCTTTTATGTGAAAATATGAGAAATACTAATTTTTAGAATTTAAAGTTTGGTTTTAGTTGACTTGAGTCAATATTTTGAGTAAATGGACTCGGATCTGTGTTTCGATAATCCCGAGAGGTCCGCAGTAAAATATGGGACTTGGGCGTATGCTCGAAATTGAATTCCGAGGTCCCAAGCTTTAGAAATCAATTTTAGAAAAAAATTGTTTTATTGAATTATTAATGAAATAAAGAAAAGAATTAACATTTGAAATCATTGGTATCGGGCACGTATTTTGGTTCCGGAGCTCGGTACAGAATTGTTATAGTATTTTAATGCTATCTGTGAAATTTGGTGAGAAACGAAGTTCATTTGACGTGATTCGGACGTCCGGTTGAGAAATAGTGAACTTTAAGTGTTCTTGAGAAAAATGATGAGTTTTGAGGTTTAATTCATAGTTCTATATGTTATTTTCATGATTTTATCGCACGAGAAAGTCCGTATGATGTCTTTAGACTTGCGTGCATGTTTAGTTTAGAGCCCCGAGGGCTCGGGTGAGTTTCAGATAGGCCACGGAATGTTTTACACTTAGGAAGGTTTGCTGGTTTTCTTTTTTCTGGTGCCCAGTTATTTAGTGCTTCGCGTTTGCGTAGCATCAATCACGAATGCATAGAGTAAAAATTTAGCCGAGCCTTCTTGTTCTATGCGAACGCGGGACCCCTGACGCGAACATGATGGGCTGGAGGAGACCCTACACGAACGCGATCTGGTCCACGCGAACACTTAGTGTAACGAGCTTGGGGGAGGGGAAACTGACTTTCCTCTATGCGAACGCGGCCCAGTGACCGCGAATACAAAGTCCAACAAGCCTGACTCTATGAGAACACGGGCCGGCCCACGCGAACGCGATGAAGGTCTGCCCAGTCATATTTAAACATTGTTAAACACGGGCAGAACTCTTTTTCTTCCTATTTTTCGAACTACCAAGCCCTAGAGACGATTTTCTTCACCAAAGTTCATCCCCAAAGTGTTGGTAATCAATTCTAAACTTATTTCTTTCAATTACCCAATGATTTTCATCACTTTTCAATCCAAAACCAAGAATTTTCATGGTAAAATTGAGGGTTTGGGTAGAATTAGGAAATTTTATAAAAATCAAATTTTGACCTCGAATTGGGGTCGAATTTTGAAACTAATTGCATATTCGGGCTCGGGGTGAATGGGTAAACGGAATTTGGTCCGAACCCCGAGTTTGCACCAAGCGGGCCCGGGGTCGGGTTTTAACTTTTTTTGAGAAAACTTAGAAAAAAATCATAATATTCAGTAAAGTTACTTCCTTTAGCATTAATTAATTATATTAAACTAATTATGATTAGATTCGAGTATGTTGGAGGTGAATTCGAAAGGAAAGCGGTAATTGAGCAGTGAGTGGCCTGCGGAATTGAGGTAAGTGTTATGTCTAACCATAGCTTGAGGGAATAGGTATTGTATTACTACTTGTTACCTGTTTGTTTGTTAAATCCAATGTATATGTGAGGTGACGAGTACCTATACGTTGTGGTCAGGTCATACCATGCGAGTAAATGCTATTTTTTGTTATTCTGGTTGTCTTAAAGCTCGTCATTTGTGATTATTGTTGTTAGTGAAATGTTGAGAACATTGAGTTGAGAGTGAAATGACCAATGATGATAATAACCATGATGAAATATTGATTTTTTTTTGTAAAATTCCTTTGAGAACATTGAGTTGAGATTGAAATATTAAATGGTGATAGAAATTATGATGACTATTTCTCGTGAAATCCCCTTCTTTTGGTTGTTGATGATTTGATGAGATTGTGAGGAAGAGTGTAAAGTACGAAGGGTGATGTCGTGCATGACTTAATTATATTGTGAGGAATAGTGAAATGCACTAAGGGTGATGTCGTGCATGATTTATTTATAAGAGAAGGAAGAGAGTAAAGCACGAAGGGTGATGCCGTGAAATTCTTAATTATAATCTGGTGAGGATGAGAGTAAAAGCACGAAGGGTGATGCCGTGTATTCTATTTATTATTTAGTGAGGCTGAGAGTAAAAGCATGAAGGGTGATGTCGTGCAAGTTTACTTTCTATCTTTGATTGCTAAAATTATTGTTGATCACTATCTGTGGTTGTCTTATTGTTTTCCTCATTCCTTATGTTGAAAATTCCCTATCACATGCTCCCTTCCCATTAATTGTTGTTTATATGCATTAATTTCTATTATTTCCTGTTAGCATGATTTTGATGTCTAGGTTTTATGTGGTGTCTTGTCCTAGCCTCGTCACTACTTCGCCGAGGTTAGGTTTGACACTTACTCAATACATGGGGTCGGTTGTACTGATACTGCACTCTGCACTCTTTTGTGCAGATCCAGGTACTGACCAGAGTTAGGAGATATCAGTAACTGCACATTTTTGTTCGGAGACATGAGGTAGATTTGCTGACGTCCGCAGACTCCTGGAGTCTTCTCCTATTCACTTAGATACTGTTTTAATTCATCCAAAATAGATACATTATTTCTTTCAGCCCATTTATTTGTAGTATTCATTAGTAGTTCAATTGTGACACCAGACCCTGGGGTAGTTTCATAGTTATATATTTAGTTCGTGGTTCGGTTTATTTATTTATCATTTTATTTTTGGAATGCTAATCATCGTAAATCATTAGATTTAATCTATTCAAAATTTATTTTTATTGCGTTTAAATAAGTAACCAAAGGAACAATAGCTAATGGAGTTCTAACATCGGCTTGCCTAGCAAGTATTGTATTAGGCGCCATCATGATCTCGTGGTTTGGGAATTTGGATCGTGACAAGTTGGTATCAGAGCCCTAGGTTGCATAGGTCTCACAATTCACGAACAAGCTTGATAGAGTCCGAGGGATCGTATGGAGACGTTTGTACTTGTCTCTCAGAGGCTATGAAGTTATGAACAAACTCATTTTTATTTCTACTATGTCGTGCGATTCTTGGTATCTCAAATACTGATTGAACTCTTCTACTCTATCGCAGATGGCGAGAACACGTGTTTCCTCTTCCGCTGAACAACACTCCGGTCCTCCAGCAGTAGCAGCTCCTACTAGGGGCAGAGGCAGAGGCCGCGCCAGGGGCCGAGGCAGGGGCAGGACTCAGCCCATTGCTCAGGAAGCAGCCCCAACTGTGGAACCCCAGATCGAGATTAATGAGGGGGTTCCAGCTTAGACCGTTCCAGCGGGACCAGCTCAGGTCTCAGAGGGGTTTATTGCCACCCCGGTACTTCAGGACGCTTTGGTCCGTTTAGTGGGTATTATGGAGAGTGTGGCCCAGACTAGCACATTCCCCGTTGCAGCAGCCGTATCTCAGGCTGGAGGAGGGGTCCAGACTCCTGCTACCCACACTCCAGTTCAGACTACTCCTCAGATTGAGACCCCTGCAGCCAATCCAGTTGGGTCAATTCATCCAGTTGCTCCAGTGCCGCTTGTTGAGGGGGCACCTATGTCCACCGATGCTTTGTGGAGATTGGACAGGTTCATTATGTTATTCCCTGTTCATTTCACTGGTGCTACTTCAGAGGATCCTCGGGAATATCTGGATAGTTATCATGAGGTATTGCGTAATATGGGTATTTTGGAGACCAATGGGGTCGATTTTGTTGTTTTCCAGATGACTGGTTCCGCCAAGAAATGGTGGAGGGATTATTTGTTGACTCGACCAGTTGGGTCGCCTGCCCTGACTTGAGATCAGTTTTCTCATCTCTTTTTGGAGAAGTTTCTGCCTGTCACTATTCGAGAGGAGAAGCGTCGTCAGTTTGAGCGACTTCAGCAAGGCAGCATGACTGTGACCCAGCATGAGACTCGTTTCGTGGACTTGTCTAGACATGCTATTCTCTTGTTGCCCACAAGAGAGAGAGAGAGGGTCAGACGATTTATTGAGGGCCTTGCTCAACCCATTAGGTTGAAAATGGCCAAAGAGACAGGGACTGAGATTTCTTTTCAGGATGCGGCTAATGTGGCCAGGAGGGTTGAGTCGGTTATTGGTATGGGAGGTCAGGGATCAGACAAGAGGCCTCGCCATTCCGGTGGTTTCAGTGGTGCCTCATCTGGAGGCGGGGTTAGTTTAAGCAGAGGCCATTCCTCCAGGCCATTCAATTCAGCACTTCTGGATTCACATGGTACCTCAGGTGGTCGCGATTCTTATATGCCTCTTTCTACTCAGCCATTCTACAGTGCACCATCAGCTCTTATCAGTGCACCCCCTCTCCAAAGCGTTCAGGGTGGTTATATTGGTCGACAGGGTCAGTTTGCCAACCAACAGTCTTAGCAACCGAGGTCTTGTTACACTTGTGGTGACCCGAGGCGCATTGCCAGATATTGTCCTCATGCGTTGGATAATTCTCAGTATCAGAGTTCCCGTGCTATAGTTCCATCACCGCTTGCCCAGCCAGCCAGGGGTAGGGGTCAGGTAGCCAGAGGTAGAGGACAGATTGTTAGAGGTGGAGGTCAGGCTGCTAGGGGTGGAGGCCAGCCCACTAGAGGTGGAGGTCCGCCCACCAGGTTTCCTCTCAGAGACATGGTTCAGGGCGGTGGAGCCCAGCCCCAATTATATGCATTTCCATCTAGACCCGAGGCAGAGTCCTCCGATGCTATCATTACAGGTATCATTTCAGTTTGCAATAGAAATGCCTCAGTTTTGTTTGATCCGGGGTCTACTTATTCTTATGTGTCATCCTATTTTTCCTCGTAATTAGTTGTGCCCCGCAATTTTTTGAATGTCCCTGTTTATGTGTCTACGCCGGTGGGGGAGGCTATTGTTGTAGATCGTGTATATCGTTTGTGCGTAGTCATTATTGAGGGTCTTGAAACTAGTGTAGACATGTTGCTTCTTGACATGGTCGATTTTGATGTCATATTGGGCATGGATTGGTTGTCACCTTATTATGACATCTTGGACTGTCACGCCAAGATAGTTAATTTAGCCTTGCCGGGATTGCCTCGGTTAGAATGGAAAGGGACTCCTGGTCATTCTCCCAGAAGGGTGATTTCTTATGCCAAGGCTCGTCGCATGGTTGAGAAGGGATGTTTGGCTTATTTGACTCATATTCATGATTCCGATGCTGAGATTTCTTCAATAGAGTCAGTGCCCATTGTTCGAGAATTTCCCAAAGTGTTTCCTACTGACCTGCTGGGAATGCCACCCGACAGGGATATTGATTTTTGTATTGATGTTGCTCCGGGCACTCAGCCCATCTTTATTCCTCCATACCAGATGGCCCCACCAGAATTGAAAGAACAGTTGCAAGACCTGCTTGATAAAGGTTTCGTCAGACCTAGTGTCTCGCCCCGGGGTGCACCGGTTTTGTTTGTAAAGAAGAAGGATGGATCGATGAGAATGTGTATAGATTATCAGCAGTTGAATAAAGTTACTATCAAAAATTAGTAATCATTTCCGAGACTTGATGATTTATTTGATCAGCTTCAGGGTGCCAGGGTGTTTTCAAAAATTGTTCTGAGGTCGGGCTACAATCAGTTGAAGATTAGGGCGTCCAAAATTCCTAAAACAACCTTTTGGACAAGGTATGGGCACTATGAATTTTTGGTGATGTCTTTTGGCTTGACTAATGCCCCAGCAGCCTTTATGTATTTGATGAATCGAGTTTTCAAACCCTATATAGATTCCTTCGTAATTGTGTTCATTGATGATATTCTTATATACTCCCGCAGTCGGGAGAAGCATGGGCAGCACCTCCGTATAGCACTCCAAACTTTGAGGGAAAATCAGTTGTATGCAAAATTTGCAAAGTGTGAATTCTGGTTAGATTCAGTAGCTTTCTTGGGTCACGTCGTGTCAGTAGAGGGTATTCAGGTAGATTCTAAGAAAATAGAGGCAGTCAAAAACTGGCCTAGACCCACTTCAGCCACGGAAATCAAGAGCTTCTTGGGCTTGGCGGGATATTACCGTCGTTTTATGGAGGGCTTCTCATCTATAGGAGTACCGATGACGAGATTGACTCAGAAGGGTGCCCCATTTAAATGGTCGGCTGAGTGTGAGGCGAGCTTTCAGAAGCTCAAGATAGCCTTGACTTCAGCACCGGTATTGGTGTTACCATCAGGTTCAGGACCATATACCATATATTGTGATGATTCCTGTGTTGGGCTTGGAGCAGTATTGATGCAGGATGGAAGGGTGATAGCATATGCGTCTAGGCAGTTAAAGATTCATGAGAAGAATTATCCTGTCCATGACTTAGAGTTGGCAGCCATTGTTCATGCATTGAAAATATGGAGGCACTATCTTTATGGCGTGCCATGTGAGGTTTATGCAGATCATCGTAGCCTCTAATACTTGTTCAAGCAAAAGGATCTTAATTTGAGACATAGGAGATGGCTAGAATTATTGAAAGACTATGACGTCACTATTTTGTATCATCCAGGAAAGGCCAATGTGGTGGCCGACGCATTGAGTAGAAAAGCAGTGTGTGTGGGCAGCCTTTCATGTATTCCAGTTGGTGAGAGACCGTTAGCTTCAGATATTCAGACGTTGGCTAATTAGTTCATGAGGTTGGATATTTTGCCCAGCCATGTTCTAGCTTGTATAGTTGCCCGGTCTTCCTTATTCGAGCGTATCAGAGACCGGCAGGATGATGACCCGCGTTTGATGGTCCTTAGGGACACCTTCCGGCACAGTGGTGCCAAGAAAGTTACAGTTGGAGATGACAGTGTTTTGAGGATGCAGGGTGTATATGTGTGCCTAATGTTGATGGCCTTCGTGAGTTGATTCTTGAAGAAGCTCATAGTTCTAAGTATTCCATTCACCCAGGTGCAGCCAAAATGTACCAAGACTTGAGGCAGCATTATCGGTGGAGAAGGATGAAAAAGGATATTGTTGCTTATGTGGCTCGTTGTTTGAATTGCCAACAAATGAAATATGAGCATCACAGACCCGGTGGTTTACTTCAGCAGATAGAGATTCCTAAGTGGAAGTGGGAGCGTATCACTATGGACTTCATTGTTAGACTCCCACGGACTCAGAGGAGGTTCGACGTCGTTTGGGTTATTATGGATAGGCTCACTAAATCAGCACACTTCATTCCAGTGGCAAGTACTAACACTTCAGAGCGGCTGGCAGAGATTTATATTTGAGAGATTGTTCGCCTTCACGGCGTGCCCGTATCTATCATTTCTGATCGAGGTACGCAGTTTACCTCGCACTTTTGGAGGGCAGTTCAGCATGAGTTGGGTGCCCGAGTTGAGCTGAGCACTGCATTTCATCCCCAGACAGACGGGCAGTCCGAGCATACTATTTAGATTTTAGAGGATATGCTCCGCGCTTGTGTTATTGACTTTGGAGGTTCTTGGGATCAATTCTTGTCGTTACCGGAGTTTGCTTATAATAATAGTTATCAGTAGAGCATTCAGATGACTCCTTATGAGGCATTATATGGTAGGCGGTGTAGATCGCCAGTTGGGTGGTTTGAGCCGAGAGAGGCTCGGTTATTGGGTACAGACTTAGTTCAGGAGGCCTTAGATAAGGTCAAGATTATACAGGATCGTCTTCGTGCAGCTCAGTCCAGGAAAAAGAGTCATGTTGACCGTAAGGTTCGTGATGTGGCATTCATGGTTGGAGAGAGAGTATTGCTTCGTGTATCACCCATGAAGGGTGTCATGAGATTTGGGAAGAAGGGCAAGTTGAGCCTTAGGTATATCGGGCCATTTGAGATTCTTGATAGAGTGGGGGAGGTAGCTTATAGACTTGCATTGCCTCCAGGGTTATCCTCCATTCATCCAGTATTTCATGTATCTATGCTCCAAAAATATCATGGTGACCCGTCCCACGTGTTAGATTTCAGCTCTGTCCAATTGGACAAAGACTTGACTTATGAGGAGGAGCCGGTAGCCATTTTAGACCGGAAGGTTCATCAGTTGAGGTCTAAGAGTTATCCTTCAGTTCGAGTGCAGTGGAAAGGTCAGCACGTTGAGACAACTACTTGGGAGTCCGAGTCAGACATGCAGAGTAAATATCCACACTTGTTTTCCAATTCAGGTAATCTTTTATGTCCGTTCGAGAACAAACATTTGTTTTAGAGGTAGAGATTGTGATGACCCAAGGGGTCATTTTATGAATTAAGACTCCGTTCTAAGCTTATTAGCCATAAAAAGGTCTAATTTTAATTACCTCGATTTGCATGCGCAGTCCGAATGTGAAACCGAAATGCTTTTATGTGAAAATATGATAAATATTAATTTTTTAGAATTTAAAGTTTGGTTTTAGTTGACTTGAGTCAACCTTTTGAGTAAATGGACCCGTATCTGTGTTCCGACAATATGACTACTTGTACCTGTTTGTTTGTTAAATCCAATGTATAGGTGAGGTGACGAGTACCTATACATTGTGGTCAGGTCATACCATGCGAGTAAATGCTATTTCTTGTTATTCTGGTTGTCTTAAAGCCCATCATTTGTGATTATTGTTGTTAGTGAAATGTTGAGAACATTGAGTTGAGATTGAAATGACCAATGATGATAATAACCATGATGAAATATTGATTTTTTTTTTTTGTGAAATTCCTTTGAGAACATTGAGTTGATATTGAAATATTAAATGGTGATAGAAATTATGATGACTATTTCTCGTGAAATCCCCTTCTTTTGGTTGTTGATGATTTGATGAGATTGTGAGGAAGAGTGTAAAGCATGAAGGGTGATGTCATGCACTCTTTTGTGTAGATCCAGGTACTGACCAGAGTTAGGAGACATCAATAGCTGCGCATTTTTGTTCGGAGACCCAAGGTAGATCTGATGGCGCCCGCAGACTCCTAGAGTCTTCTCCTATTCACTTAGATACTGTTTTAATTCATTCGAAACAGATTCATTATTTCTTTCAGCCCATTTATTTGTAGTATTCGTTAGTAGTTCGTGAATTGTGACACCAGACCCTGGGGTTGTTTCATAGTTATATATTTAGTTCGTGGTTCGGTGTATTTATTTGTTTATCATTTTATTTTTAAAATGTTAATCATCGTAAATCATTAGATTTAATCTATTCAAAATTTGTTATTATTGCGTTTAAATAAGTAACCAAAGGAACAATAGTTGATCGAGTTCTGACATCGGCTTGCCTAGAAACTATTGTGTTAGGTGCCATCACGATTTCGTGGTTTGGGAATTTGGGTCGTGAAACGGAGTTCCATAGTCAGTTCCCAAGCCTTTCAAACAACGCGAACCGATGCTCAAAACTTCAACACTAGTAATAATTGTGCAAATCCATGAATATGTACTCTAATACTCCTTATAATCCAATTTATAACAAATTCCAATTCCGTTCTAAAAGTCGATAAAAAAAATCACCCCCGGTCCCACATGCCCGTATTCCAAAAAAATTCGAAGATACTCCTTACCCATAACATTACAAACTCAGATATATAATTTATTCTCAATTTCATGCCCAAATTCATGGTCAAAATCCAAAATACCAAATTCTAGGTCTTCTACCAAAACCCAATTTATACTAATTTTCATGTTTAAATCCTTATACAAATCATGTATTTAACTTATAATGAGTGGGAATCACTTACATTGACATTGATGACGAAGAATGACTTTCAAACTCGCTCCAAGACTGGGCCTCATGGAGGAAATGAAATGAAAATGAGCCAAGCCCTTGTCTTTTAAAGAACACTTTTCCCACCCCCAACCTTCGCACCTACGGTATATTGGCTGCACCTGAGGCTCCGCACCTGCGGAAAGTCCATCGCGGGTGCGATTCCCCCAAGATAAACGAAATCCGCTTATGTGGTCACTCATGCGCTTCTGCGCCTTCGCACGCGTGGAGCTCACCTTGCATCTGCGGGCTCGTAGATGCGGAAATACCCTCGCATCTGCGGCCATCCCAGCTTCGTCCAAATGTCGCTTCTGCGACCCCCATAGCCGCACCCGCAGGCTCGCACTTGCGGCCTTTTCCACACAGGTGCAATTACACCAGATACTAGCAGCCTTAGCCTTTCTCAATTTCCAAATTCGATCCGTTAACCATCCGGAATCCACCCGAGGCCCTCGGGACCTCAACCAATTACCATGATGTCCCAAAATACATTACGAACTTAATCGAGCCTTCAAATCATATCAAACAATGTTAAAACTGTCACGTCCCAAAATCGAGAGACGAGACCGGCGCCTAACCGGATGATCCCGGTCAAGCGGACCTGGATTGTCTTTCCTACCTAACACATCACCCCGTGTTTATAATATACATTATTCCACATGAATTAGCAATTTAGAGTTTAAGCATGAATCCACTACTTGAATTCATATTATCCTTTATCATTTCCACATTTGATAATCACAAAACATACAACAATTTCGATTCGGACCAAGTAAACACATTTACCGCCCAAAATACATATGCGTACAACCCACATCATGTCTACGCACCCTCTAATAATACTAAGGGTTTACACAATACTTGCCGGCAACAAGGCCCCGACTATACCTTAAAATACATAACATACACAAAAAGATGATGTAGAC
The DNA here is from genome assembly GCA_005239505.1 of Nicotiana paniculata. Taxonomy (NCBI): domain Eukaryota; kingdom Viridiplantae; phylum Streptophyta; class Magnoliopsida; order Solanales; family Solanaceae; genus Nicotiana; species Nicotiana paniculata. The sequence goes on from ML354250.1 coordinate 19,639, forward strand.
TACACACGGCCCCGAGAGGAAATGGGGCTCACCGGATCTGTTGAAGGTACGAAGGGAAAACACCACTATCGGCGGTATGAGCTACCTGCTGTGGAACCACCTACATCCATATAAAAGATGTATCACCTCCGGCAAAAGGGACGTTAGTACCATTGAATAGTACTAGCATGTATGAACCCAGTTTAATCCAAGTAAAATCAAACAATACACAATTAGAAATCAATTAGGGTAACAACACAAGTACCACACAAGTATACAGAAAACCATAATGAAGATTTCAGTTACTTGATTCAATTTTCCATCTGTTGCGGCGCGCAACCTGATCCCACTGTACATTCTCATCTCACCCTTATTACCTCTCCACCCTTGTTACTTCGTGTTGAGGCGCACAACCCGATCCCACTGTACAATCACATTTCACCCTTATTACCTCTTCACCTTTATTACTTCGTGTTGCGGCGCGCAACCCGATCCCACCGTACGTTCCTATTTCATAACAACAATCACCAACAATTATATCACAAGGATATTTATCATGAAGAACATAAGTTCATATCAACCAATAACTATGTGAAATCAAGGCACAATGATCCTTACCAATCATCAATTCATATATGGTGTTGCGACAATCATTTAACTCAATAAAATCATACCATATTTACTTTCATTATTTACTACACACCATTTAGCACTTGGATACATTCAACACTTTATTTCATTATCGTTTCTTTCATTTTGCAACACATCCTCTCATACCAATGTATTCAATATTTAACGAGTTTTACACATGGTAGGCTAAGCACAAAGAATCACCCTTCATAATCTCAATTATCATGGTAATTGACTTAAGAAAATCAGAGAATGAATTCGTATAACTCGACACAGCAGGACAAACAATTCACATATGCTCAAGCAAGAATTTTATACCGTGTACTCGAACACCAACAAGGTAAATCTACAAGGATTAAGTTAGCCATACATACCTTGATTTAGGATTTTTTTCTTAACTTCTACCACAATTCACCGGACCTTCTAGCACCTTCAATCTAGTTCACAATGTGGCATAATTTAACTTAGAATTAGGAACAATAATCATGTCTTGAACTCACTTGATCATTCTATCAAACACTAAGTGTTCTTTTAGATTAAATGACCTCTTTTTAGTGAAAGATTACTCTAACCCATTTTCTTTTACTAGATTATGATTAGTTGGTTACATGCATGCAAGGCTCCTACTATTATCTTCATGAATTCACCTAACCATGCTTCATTTTAACAAAAATCTGGAAATTTAGGTTGATGGGGTAGAAGCTTACTTCTTGTAGTGAAGAAAATGGTGTCCTACTTGATCAATTCCAGGTCTGAGTAGTGTTGGAGGAACAAATTGGATGAAGTTGGACTCTCTCTCTCTAGAACCCACTCTCTCCTCTCTCTAATTTATCAGAAAATGAGCTTAAAATGAAAGGGGGGGTGTTTTAATGAACTGGGGGTCGGGTATGAAATTAGAAATTTAACAGTCCCGAAGCAGAAATGCGTTCCTGCTATGCGGTCCGTATTCCTCTCGCATAATTGGCCCTCAAATGGGCCAAAAAGAAAAGTAGACTGCCCAAGTATGCGACTACTATGCGGTCCCCATACCTATTATGCGATCGCATAGTGCGTCGCATAACTCCCTCCGCAAAATTCAAGGTGCAAGAATGCGACAACTATGTGGCACGCATTCGTGAAATACAATCGAATTCTAGGCCGCATAGTTGTCCTCAAAATGGACAACAAACTGTCCAGGTATGCGATTACTATGCGGTCTGCATACCTGATCTGCGATCGCATAGTGGACCGAAGACCCGCGCACATCTGGAAAATTTTATCTTTTAAGTCCCGGGGTACTTTTTACTCAAAAAGGGTTCGTTTTAAGAATTTCTACAATTATAACAACATGGGGACCTATTTGGGCATTATTTTTAGCCATGAAATTTTACGGGTCTTTACAAAAACCATGAATCGCACTCCAATTAAAGCTTGATGAACTTTAGAACTTCAAATTTCTACATTCGATGCCGAAACCTATCAAATCACGTCCGATTGACCTTAATTTTTTGCACATAGGTCATATTCGACATTACAGACCTACTCCAACTTCCGGAATCCAAATTCGGCTCCGATATCAAAAAGTCCACTTCTGATCAAACTTCTCAAAAACCTTCAAATTTCTAACTTTCGCCAAATGACCCAAATATAACCTACGGACCTCCAAATTCATATCCAGACGCGCTCCCAATACTAGAATCACCTTACGGAGTTGTTCCCAGACTCGAAATCCTAAACAAACATCGATAACATTGAAATGCACTTCAACTCAAATTTATTAAATTCTTCCACAATAATAACTTCCACAATAGGCGCCAAAATGCTCCAGAGCCATCCAAGACCCGATCCGGACATACGACCAAGTCCAAAAATTATCATACGAACCTGTTGGAACCCCTAAATCCCGATTCCAAGGTCGTCTACTCAAAATCACAATTTAGTCAATTCTTCCAACTTAAAGCTCCCTAAATGATAATTTTCTTTCCAAAATCAACTCCGAACTTCCCGAAATTCAATTCGACCACGCATGCAAGTCGTAATACCTGAAGTGAAGCTGCTCGTGGCCTCTAACCGCAGAACGACGCGCTAGAGCTCACAACGACCGGTCGGATCGTTACATTATCTATTACTCCTTCAAATATTTTAACGAATATTCATCTGGTTTTGAATATCTCTCTTGTTTTTACTTTATTTTACTTTAAATTCTTTGGCTCTTATATCGTATTTATCTGTTTTATTTAACAATCTAAGCTTGCTATTGATATTTATCAATTTCAAAGGCTTGCATGTTTGATACTGACTTTTACTATAACTTAAACATATCTTAATGTATTTATTATGTAATTTTAAAAAAAATTATACTGAGAGACTAAAAGTTTTAAATCAACTAAATTTTATACATTATATTATTTTTTGAATTATATAACTTTCAATATTAATATATTGTATAATATCAGTTGGCACTCCTATGATTTTTTTATTCTCAATTAAAGATTTATAACTGATCATAAAATTAAAATTAATTAATTTTAAGTATATTAATAATCTTAATAAAAATAAAAAAGAAAAATATAGAGAAATTGTTTTTGTGAAAATTTATGTTTCATTGTCTTGTTATATACAAATACAAATACTAAGTACTATTATTAGATGAGACAGAATACTAGGTATAATTTGTCCCAATATTCATAATTATTATACTTTTTAACTCCACATCAGATTTTAAAAACTATCGGATGAGACAGAATAATTGCACATAGGATATACAAAATTTAATAGTATTTATTTAATTTTTAAAAGTGTTATATTATCGATATAAGGTACACGTGCAAAGCGCGTACCCTAAGGCTAGTATCATGAATAACTCTAAAGCGTTTTAATTCCTAAGTTATTCGTTTTTTTAACCTCAATACAATTGAAAACCTAATAGAGAACTTTATAAAATTGTGCAAGTATGATTTATTAAGTTATGTACTAAGTTAAGGTCAAATGGCCTCGTGATCACTTAAACTTGTATAAGTTTGTAAACCCGATATATGAACTTACACTTTTTTCATTTGAACACTACAACTTGACAAAATGTGTACTAATAAACACCTTTGATTGTTGACCATACTTATGTGAAAGCAGTGCAGCTGGCATAGCTAAACTGTGTACAAATCACGCTGCCAAGGCACGTGGATAATATTATTTTTATTAAAAAATATTAGAGTTAGAATAACATATTAATAAGAAAGAAAAACAAATAAAAAAAAGAAAAAAGACCTTTCCCTTTCCCCTTCTCTTTTCTCCTCCACTTCCACCTCTCTCGTCTTCCCAGCAAAATTACCACCCCCTCTCTCTGTAATTTTTTTTTCATTTTCTATTCTAATTTCCCTCCCCCTCCCCTTTCTCTATTTCTTTTTCCATTCATCTTCCCCCTTCAATAATCTTTTCTTTTATTTACTAGTCTCTACTCACCATTTCCGTCCCAATTTCCTATCACGATCACAAATCCACTAGTCGTGATGGAACCTAACTCAGCCCGCTAGGTACGCCAACTAATATCTATCCAATTCCAATAATATTAACAAGGCAATTAAACAAAAGTAATTTACTGAATCTCATACATTTTCCAAAGATTGGCAATACAAATCACGAGCTTCTAATAATAGAGTTTTCAAAGAGAAAATGAAATAAATACATAGTCTGTTTGAAAAGTACATAAACATAGCTTTATAATCTAAGGCTACCCCGAACAAAAGAGGCAGTTGCAATAAGGACGCGGGTATGTCTTCAAATCCAGCAATCATTGAACACAGTAACAACATCAGCCAACATTTGCACGCAATGTGCAGAAGTGTAGTATCAGTACAACCGACCACATGTACTGAGTAAGTAACAAGCCTAACCTTAGGTTGAAAGCAGTGATGAGCTGGAACATAGGTCAGTTACAACACCAATAACCAATAGCAGTTCATAACAACGTAAAGCATATAAATAAGAAAGTAACTTAGAGATTGCTCAGCTTTTTCACAGTTTTCCAAAAATAGTTCCACTTTTCAAGAATATCAGTGAAAACTCAAATCCTTTACTGAAATCACGTAAAAATATGAAATAGTTTGAAAACTGTAATTTTTTCCAAAAATCCTTTCCTCAATAAATTAGATGTTTCGTTTTCTTTCTATATAGCAAGTGTGAAATACCTCTCTATGCCCACGTATCAATGTGTGTAAAAAGTCATGAATGACATGATACCGTACAACATGAGGAAAAATGCATCCCTATGCCTTATGTCATGTGTGCATGCCAATGCGATGCAACTCAGTGGTAAAACCATATGCATACTCTCAAAGTATTAATCCATACAGTCCTCCCAGTCACTCAGTCCCCACAGTCACTCAGTCCTCCCAATCATTCGTCATTCGGCACTTGCACTTAGTAGGTACATGCGCTCACTGGGTGTGTGTACAGACTCCGGAGGGGCTCATTCACCCCAAGCGCTATAACAAGCAAATCGTGGCATAAATAAGTAAAACATGTTGCGGCGTGCAACCCGATCCCATAAACATCCTCACCATCATGCCATCGGCCTCACTCAGTCATCAATCTCTCCAGTCTCTCGAGCTTTCAATATCATGAAACTAGCCCGACAACAATGATATGATGTATCAATAAATAACAACTAAGACTGAGATATAATATGAATGCATGGATATGACTGGGGTACGAATATATCAGTAAAATCAGTGAAATGACAGTAAGAAATGACCATTATGGGTTCGACATAAAGCCTAACATGATATCTAGCATGATTTAGCGCTCAATTACTTTATCACATGGTGAAAACACAAATAACAACAAGATAAGGCCACTATATTGTGCCATGGAAACAACAGAATTACCATTCACATGGTGCACGCCCACACGCCCGTCACCTGGCATGTACGTCACCTCAATACCAATCACATAACACCTAATTCGGGGTTTCATGCCCTCAACACTAAGTTTAGAAGAGTTACTTACCTCTAACAAGCAAATTCCAGTATCGAGCAAGCCAAGTGATGCTCCAAGAATGCCATCTCGCGCGTTCCGACCTTCGAACGGCTGGAAACTAACCAAAATCGAAAAAGGTCAAATCTTTAATTAAAAGCCCAAAATCGGTCAAAAAGCCCAACTCGGGCCCACACCTTGAAACCCGACAAAACTCACAAAATCCGTCAACTCATTCAATTACAAGTCCAACCATACTAGTTTCACTCAAATCCGACTCCGAATCGATGTTCAAAACCCAAAATTTCATATTATGAAACTTTAGGCCAAAACTCCCAATTTCCTCTTTAAAAATTCATCAACCAAAGCTAAAATCGAAGATAGATTCACGAAATATAACCAAAACTAAGTAGAGAACACTTACTACAATTCATTTGCTGAAAATCGCCTCGAAAGTTGCCCAATTCCGAGCCCCCCACCCCCCACTCAAAATATGTTAAACGAACTAAACTCTCGTTTTAACATTGTTCTGCCAAAATATCTCAAAACTCACTTTTGATTCCTCCAATGAATTCCTTGTGAAATTCTAGTCAAGTTAGGCTATTGAATCACTCCATTTGACATTATATTGAAGGAGATATGTTGGTTTTAATATTTGAAAATAGTGTAGATTTTTAAATACGAAATCAGTGGCAATTTCGTAATTAATCTGAAAAATCTAGCAACCCAATTCTTAGTAAAATGACCATAAATTCTTCATATGATGTCCAAATTCAACGATTCTTTTTGCTATCTCTCCATAATTACGATACGGATCTAAAGCTTCAATAAGAACAGAAATTGGAGCTCATTTTCTTAATGTAGTACCATTTATGCTTGAAGAAACGACGTCGAAATATATAAAAAATGAGCGTAACACAACCCAAACATATCCGAAATTCACCCGAGCCCCTCGGGATCCTTTCCGAACATACCAAAAAGTCCCATAAAATAACACGGACCTAAGCGAGGCCTCAAATCATGCATAACAACATCGAAACGATGAATTGCACCCCAAATCAAACTTAATGAACTTTTTCAAACCTTCAAATTCCAATTTTTGCCAATTAGAGACAAATCTTTCTAAAAATATCCAATTGCGAATCTGGGCATACGCCCAAGTCCCAAATTACCATCCGGACCTAACAGAACCATCAAAACTCCAATCCGAGGTCAAATGCTAAAAAGTCCAACTTAGTCAACACTTCCAACTTAAAGCTTCAATCATAATTCATAAAGTTCATTCTTCCAAATCGATTCCGTACAACCTAAAAACCAAAACCGACGATTCATACAAGTCATAATACATCATATGGAGCTACTCATGCCCGTAAACTACCGAGCGAAGTGCAAATGCTCAAAACGACAGGTCGGGTCGTTACACTTCCCTCAACCACCGGTGGTTGGAAGACAGCCCGAGCTTTGTTATTGTTCTATCATCAAATTTATCTTTGCCAAAATAGCAACAAAAAAAGGCAGATTTGCAATGATATTGGGCGACCTCCACTTTCAAAATCATGGATTTCTATTTTTTTTCCTGAATTTTTTTTTTTTATTTTTATTTTTTTGTTATGGTCTAATCATGACCGATTTTAATTTAAAAATAAGAGGAAAAAAGAATAATAAAGAAAAAGAGAAAGCAGAAGAAAGAAGAAGAGTAAGTAAAGGAAGGGAGAAGGGTGAACGAAGAAGAAAGGGGATAGTTGGGTGCAGATTAAAATTGGGGTAGTATGTTTCAGATTTTTTCCTTATTTTTTTTTTGTATTTGTAACTTTTTTTCCTGATTTTATATTTAAAAATAGGACCCACAAATAACACTTGTCAAGTAATAAATAATTTAGTATATGACGTATTGTATATGTTAGTACAATTGATATACACACTCTGTTGGATATATTTATTAGAATTTATTTTATCAAGTTGGAATGTTTGAATGGGAAAATTGTAAGTTCATGTATCGGGTTGGCAAACTGATACAAGTTTATCACGAGGCTATTTGGCCTTAAGTAAATGTAAAGGCAGCTCACACGTGCGAAGAACCAACCGTCGGTTTCGAGCAGTTGGAAGCATACGTTAAGAGAAAACCTCCGGTCCATCACTTTCCACCGTTCGAAGTCTACCATTCAAGCGGCAAAAATACATTTAATCCATGTACATTGCGCAGTAATAGTGGTACTTTCCACGATTAACGACTACCTGACTCTAATTTCATAGCCTTTTATGGATCTTCTCGGCTACTCCGCCTCCCGCTTCCCTGCAGCTCATGCTCAGTATCCCTTCCATACGCCGCTTCGCCGGCGTTTAGTCGCCGTTAGGTCTCTTACGGCTGACTCCTCTCTGCTTATTTTTTTCTCAATTTATCAAATTCATATAGTCGGCATCAATTAGTATAGTTGAATTGATTGATACTCAGGAATTTGTGTCTGAATCGCTATGTGTGTGTGTCTGCTTTCTCTCCTTTCCAGGTCGAGTTTGAGCCTTCCGTTCCCGGAGCAGAAGGCCAAGTATTATAGAGAGCTGGAAGCTGCTGTCGATGTTGTCGAGCGAGCTTGTCGTCTCTGCGTTGATGTAATTTCTCCACTTATTGTAAACAATTAGCTAATTACTCCTTCACTTCCGTTTATATGACTGCATTTCAGTAGACACAACATTTAACATGTTAATTTGACTTATATGTTAGATTATTGTTAGTGAAAGGGTGTTTGACGCGAAGTTTAAAATTATTATATGACTTATTTACTACTATATTGATGACACTGGAAAAAAATATTGAAGTGAAGATAATTCTAAGTTGTGAAAGTTGTATAGAAATGGAATTGTGTCAAACATCGTAGGACGTCCCAAATATAAGTTGGGGCCCGAGGAGTTATATGTGTTGGCTGCATTGGCAACTATTCTCTTATTTTGAGTTCAAAGCTACTTTGCCTTTTCATGGAGCAACTTCTTTGAGTTTAATTGAAAGATATAAGGCTTCAGACTAAAGTTCTTGAAATTGGTTAGAATGTGAGGTTAGAAATGTTACGCTTACTGCTTCTGCAATTTAAAATGCAGGTTTCTCAATCATTTTAGGTAGTTTCATGGCTAATGCACATTGCTAAAGTGATAACTTGTTTTGAGGTACTTAAAATTGAAGATGTTTGGAACAAGTTGACTGCACCTTATCTCAAACAAGGTGACAGTAGTCAATTAGTTCGGGTGAAATTTGCTTTACTTCTGTACTTCTGATACATGAAATGATTGAATTGAAATATAACATTTCTCCTATAGCCATCTTTTTGTTTATTTTGAGTAGCCCATATGTCAAGTACTGCAACCATTTTATCCACTAAGACTGCTGTTTTCTTTGTGATTGCTAGGTGAAGAAGTCGTTGTTCTCAAGTAATGGTAGGATTCTTGAGAAAATTGACCAGACCCCAGTCACTATTGCAGATTTTGGAGTGCAGGCTTTAGTTAGCTTGGGTAACTTATATATTCTTTTCTATTTACTGAAAATAAATTCTTGTTCATTATTTTTTGAGAAATTAATTAAATCTGAGTGCACTTCAGCTGTCCAGTAATAACGGGGAGACAAAAAGAAGGAAAATTTTAAATAAAAAAAATTACAAGCCTGGCCGGTCAAAGTCTGATTTGTCTTAGCACTCGGAGTTTACCTTGACTAAGAATAATCTTCCTTATGCCTGGATGGTTTCACATTTCTTTTTCTTGACAGAAGAATAAGGTGGTATATTATAGTTTTCCTATTAATAAGGCTTTCATAGCTCTGCCCTTCTAGGGTAGGGGTAAGGCTGCGTACATCTCACCCTCCCAGACCCCACTTGTGGGAAAATACTGGGATTGTTTTTGTTGTTGTTGTAATAGAGCTTCTATAGCTTACATTACGTTCTGTCGCCATCTCCAGTTGCAAAGGCGCTTAATCAATTTTTAGGATGATATCGATGCTTTCTGTTCTTTGTCAACCATATACTTACATGTACCTTTTGGTCATAAAACAATCTTAATTTAGAAGAAGGAAGAAAGATAAATATTCAGGCAAGAAAAAACCATATACATTGACGCTTAGCTAAGATTATATAATCATTGTTCTATAAAAAGGCATTTTTGTTTATGCCAAATCAGCTGGAGATAGGAGGACAGACTTCTTGTATTGACTAACTCGGGAAAAGAAGAGATAAAAATACAGTAATAGACTATTATATACAAACAGTTTATTACCTGAATATAACTTACTTACTGCCTGAAGAGAAAGTAACCAGCAGTTAGAAGTCTTAAGCTCTAATTCGGCAAAACCAATCTGAAGATTCTTCACTACTAGTCTGCTGTGTTACCGAACTAGTATTTTAGAGGAGAACTACTATGCTTTAAAATACTAGTTTAATAATATCAAACATAACATGTTTAGTAATGAATTTTTTTGACTTAATAAAAAAATGTTAAGTACATCTTCTGTGAAAATTTTGGTAATCAAGTGATGAAGGTAGACCATCTAAACTTGATGTATCTTTTATACCATCAAGTATCAATATTGGATAGGTCAACAAACAACAGACTTCGTACCAGTTTTATTGATATGTTCTCATTCTTTTTTATCTTCCGAAATCTGTGATTTTGCTTGGACACGTTGATTGCCTTTCTTTTTGAGAGGGTTGATCTCTTAACTCTTCTAGTTAAACTTCAGTATTGTTGGCTTGATTAACCTACATCACCACTTAAATTAGAAGCTGAATGAGGTATTTGCTCCAAAACTGCATCTTACTGAAAGTTTCGAAATCCCTCCACTTCCAACAAAAATTGGTGGTGAATAATCATAAACTTATTTTTGGGTCTTATGGACTATCTTCAGTTTGTAGATTTTATTATTTTTTTAAATCTACAAAATTTTATTTCGAGAAATAAACTAATTAATTTGTAGAATCAAGTTTTAGTGAATATGGCTCTCAACAACTGTAGATCATTTGAAGGTGGAAAAATGGAGTATGATTGTCAAATCTTTGCACCTCGTTTCTCTTCATTTCATACTTTTTCTTTCCATGATAATGACCAATCTGGTCTGATACTTCTCCATCACTCAAGAGAGCTATTGGATAGTCATGGCAGCAATAATGATTATATTATGAATATATTTTTTGAAGAATGATGAAATTATGAAAATAGTGTTTGACAATGATGAAATTATTAATATTCTCTTTGTGTTTTCCCTTTGATTCCCTTATATTTTCCTTCTCTGTTTTCTTGGAACTGAGACAAATTGTTTGATTGAGTCTTTTTAGAGCTAATATGAGTTGTTTCTTTACTGGATTACACCCTTATTCTGATAGAGATGAACAGAATTTTTCCCTCTATCCCGCTGGTGGCTGAAGAGGACTCTGCATTCTTGCGTTCAAATAATCTAGTTGGCTCAGTGGTTGATGTTGTAAAGGATAAAGCAACTTCAGGAGATGAAGTAACAGATGATAATATTTTGAAAGCAATTGACAGAGGGGGAAAGGATGCTTGTGTATTTGGGCCTAAACCAGCCACTTACTGGGTGAGTTGATGCTGCTTCCGAAGAGTATTCACTAAGTTTCATGAGATAAAAGATCAAAGTCCTTTAAGGGCTTCAAACTAAAGGAAAGTTCCTGAAGGGAACTAGAGTTTTTTAATTCATTTTGGGTATGCTCTTTCACATTTTTTATCAGAGACACATTCGTTCAGTTGATAATCAGTACAATTTATGTTGAACATTAAAATTTCCTCGGCCCGGAGAATTTCAAATTTTGATTCTCATTCTAGAATTTTAGTTTGGGGGNGTGGCAAAATATATGGAAACAATTTCCAATATATGGCCCTTGGATAACCTACTTCTCATTGAAATACCTCTTCCTTTGTACATTAATCTTTACCAGATCAAGGCTAATATTTTAAAGGCCTCCCGACTTCTATCAATATGACATCAGGAAATATTTTCTTGTCTGTCTTTATTCCGTGTGATCTTTTATGTGCTTGAAAGAAAATCTACTTTTATCATCCATGCCCTTAACAGACACTTACTTGCACAGTGATTTGAACTGCACTCACTAATTTTCATCCTCATACAGATACTGGATCCTATTGATGGTACACGAGGGTTTGTTAAAGGTAGTGAGGCCTTCTATGTGGTATGCTTCTTAATTCCTTTTCCTTTCTGTTTAATGTAATTATTATTCTTTTATGTTTTGTTTCTTTTCTTTTTTCTTTTCCCAAATAATTAAAGGAAAAAACAAGAATGAGATCAGCTTATTCTTATTCCCATTTACCGAATCAGCTGCGAATTTCCCGACCCGAAAAAAAAAGAATGACAGGAACTGGAAAAGAAAGAAGTATTTAATACATTTTAAGTTTGTTTTCAACGGAACTGGCTAAGGTACAGGGTAATAATTTTGAGGGTTACTTCCAACTCATGCCATTCCTCTGCCTGTTGTGCCAGTTAGTTCCCTTGAACTGGGAATGTGGGGCACAGTGGTGGGGACACATTGGCCGAAGAGTGATCACTTGAATCCCCTATTTCAGAAATTACATTGTGCATAGGTGAATTATATGCATATTGAAAGAGGAAACAACCTCTCTACATTCACAAGGTAGGGGTAAGGTCTGCGTACACACTACCCTCCCCAGACTCCCCCTATACGGGATTTCACTGGGTTTCTTGTTGTTGTTGTTGTTGTTGTTGTATTGAAAGGGGAAAACCTTGGGTTTTGGAATTATACTGGAGACACAAATGCTGTTAAACTAAAGGCCTCAGTGGTGCCAAAGTTAAATTTATCTGTCCTAAACTTCTTTTGTTCTTTCTATTTTGCCTCAATAGTGCAGAGTGTTTCACGTATCATAATTAATGTTTCTTCAAAGAAGAGTGCCTTGATAACTGAAATGATGATGTCATACACATTATCATAATAGGTTCAGGCGTTATTACTTGGTTCTATAGAATTCTGTTGCTGCTTGGGTTAGAGTTGTGTTTTTTCCCTCTTCTCATGCTTATTTGGCCAAGAATATTGTGTCTTTTCAGGTGGGTTTGGCACTTGTAGTTGAAGGACAGATTGTCTTGGGGGTCATGGGCTGCCCCAATTGGTGCGAAGACTGTTCTGAGAATTCTATCGTTGGGGTCCAAGAAAATAGTAGTTCCAGATCAGGGATCATCATGGTTTCTCATGTGGGTTGTGGAACATGGACAAAGAGGTTGTCAGACATACTAACCACTGAGTCATCTCACACTTGGACCAGATGCTCTGTTGACAGCTGCCAAATGGTGGAAGGGGCACGGTTTACTATTCCTGAAAGTCAATCATGGAAATCTTTACCCCTATCGGTTTTGTTTGATGCAAAAAGAGACTCTGAGAACATAGGAAAAGGGAACATACTTCTTCTGTCTGCATGCTGTGGGAGGTGAATTCTTCTTCTCAAAGTCATTTCATATTCTTGAAAAATGTGTCAAGATGATGAATGGATGTTTAGATATGTGATGTGAAATCTTTGTTGCCCGCTGTTGGCATTTGTGGAAGTTTTTACCCCTAAAAGGCTCCTATTTGGTTGATGAGTTTTAATACGGAGGAGTTGAGAAGTTAAAAAAGAAAGGGGTACAATGATTTCCCTTGCAAATTGGATCTATATAAGAGTTGGGCTGGGGAAAGGTAGAGAGGTAAAGAAAATTCGCTCTATAGTAAACTTTTGGGGTCCAAGTTAGAACTTGGTTTTGGTAATCGGTAACAACCATAAACTTATTATGAGAAGATGCTCATTATTCACATTCAGTAGAGATTGAATGCTCTATTTTAATAGCCGAAAACAGAATGCACGCAGAACCATTCTTCAAGTGATTACAAAATTCAGTTCCCTTTTAGACTGAACAGCTCAGCTGTAATTACTTTTGCATTGTTTTCTTTCTTCCTCTTTTGAGACTGCAAATCAAAGTACATCTTCAACTTTCATGATGGTTTTTGCTGCAGTTATTATATTTCACTTTTGTTTCTCAATTTACAGTTTGTGCAAATATCTGATGGTGGCTTCTGGTAGAGCATCGGTTTACATTCAGGGAAGGAAGGCGACATCTATTATCAAGGTGAAATTATATTCTCGGGTCACTGTGTGTAAAATTAGTAGAGCAATCTGATGTTCATATCCGTCGAATGTAGGTCTGGGACCACGCTGTTGGAATCATATGTGTCCATGAAGCTGGAGGGAAGGTATGCATTTCTCTGTTGACATTCTTTTAACAAACCTTCTTTATCTCTACTTGTTGCAGCCAGTTCTAGAGCAGTTGGCACTGCTGATATATCATTTAATAAAACAGTCAATTAGTTATATTGCATGTAACAACACCCTTTTTGTTTTCCTTTTTTTTAATTAAAAAAAAAGTGACGTAACGAACACCCTCGGGTTATGGAGATCCGAAGATATAGCTTATATCTTTTCTTTTCCTTTTTTACTTTTCGTCTGGATACAGTATTTTGAAGGCTTCAACTTTTTAAAGGAAAATTTTGAGAACTTTAGAACTGGTCAGATTCGGGAGGTTGACTCTCGTGCACAACTAGTTCATGCTTTGCTTAGTTTTCCTGGCAAGATAATCTGAAGAATCAAGGGAGGGTCCTAAATAGTGATTCACGGAACTTAAAATTCCTTCATTAGAGGACACAAACTTCATTTACTTATGAAGAAACACAAAGTGAAGAGAGGCTCGTTTTATAGCTTTATTTCTAGTCACTGTATCATAATTCGGAGACTCTGCACCCAGTGATTTCATTCTTGTACTCTTACGGGAAAAACCATAAATAATCAGCCCATATTTGATATGAAAGATGTGGGAGACTACAATAGCAACAACTACGCCTCAATCCCAAACAATTGGGATCGGCAATATGAATCCTCACTTCATTCTTTAAGCTCAATTCACATTATCATTATTATCAACAAAGAGCAGATAATCCTTTATTCTGCATTATCCTACCTATGGTTTCCACTTATCTGCTTACTGGCAAGTTATTCACATCCAGACATTTATATTCCCTGACATCAAACAAATGGATTAAGCAGAAGACTTTTTTTTGCCTACTCGATGCAGTATTCACTGGCATCAACTTTCATTCTCCCTATGTTTCTATTTTCATAATTGTTGACACTATTCAGTTCATAGAACAGGATCCAAAGCAGAGGGCAAAAATTTGTTAAGAAGCTTTGATATTTTTCTTTGATTGAGCCTCCTGGTTATGACTTTCGTTTTATACTATGTCCTTCAACTTTGGGCAATAGTATTCGATTGTAGATCATCCATTCAGAAAACCATAAGCGAGACTAGATTGCTCACTCTCCTGGCTTATCATTGTGTGTCTTACTTGTTAGGTGACCGACTGGGCAGGAGGTTCACTTGATATTGCGGCAGATCAAACTGAACGGAGACTAATCTTTCCTTCAGGCGGTGTTCTTGTGACTAATGGAAGCTTACACAGCAAGATTATTGGAATGATCTCTTCAAATTCATCAGTTCTATGATAGGCATTTGGCATTAATTGACAGATTATAAAAATAATGAGATACTAAGGACGATTTCTGCCAATTCATCAATTGTTTCATGGCACTTGCATTCTTTTGACAAATCACAGCAGACATCAATTTGTCTCCATTTTCTTCTACCTGGCGGTCATCAGTATCTCTCTCTCTCTCTCTATTGTTTTTCATCAATTAGTGAAATGCTGTGGAGAATGATTCATATGTACTGCAGTAAGAATGTATAATCTTATAAATATATATTCTTTTTTTCTTCACAAAGTACAATGATGAAATGAAGATTTTTCTCTTTTCATCTGTACTGCAGTCGAAATTTATTTTTTACAAATATATCCTTTCCTCCTTCATAAGGTACTATGATGAAGCGAGGATTTTTCTTCTTTTTCAAATTCAGTAAAGAAGTTACTCCCTTGTTATTTTTGTTTATCACATATTATTTGTTCTTGGTAATACTATCAGTTTAGAAACTCTCCGCAAGATAGAGGAAATGATAGCTGACCTTACCAACAAGGCACTGCAATTGAAGGATGTTGTACATAGGTTGAGAATGTGGTCTATGTATTTAGTGTTGTCTAGTACACAAGTATCACATTCAAGTATACCTAATTGTGGTGCTCATGTTAGACGGTTTGAGCTCCATCACCCGCTTGGCGCATTAGGAAGGAAGACAACATTGCAGATACTTTCCCTTAGAATTATGCTAAGATAATCTTTTTTTGACTAATTAATTATGTAATAAAAAAGAAAAGATTATCTTAGCCATTATTTTGAGGGGAAGTATCTGCAATGTTGTCTTCCTTACTTAAGATACCAATCAAAAAACCTGATTGATGACACTTCTTGATTTGATACTGTACTTTGTCGAGATTATGAGTTGTGAGAATTGTAAGTTAATTTGGATGTAGAAACTTGCAAAAGGACATCAAGGCCTCACATAACTTGCTGGACAATGGCCCAAACACCACCGTCATAAATAAATAAAAAATTACACACTGAAGGTACCAAACAATGGCAACATAATCTACTAACCAGCTCAGGTAAATTATCAATTGGTCCTTTCACCCTGAGGCTCATGATGTTGAATTGCCTCTGACGGATCACACTATTGCGACAGGAGAGGGCTTGCCCGTCAACATACTTTGCCAAGAGGTAGCAAGAGCACGATGACCTTAGCCCAAACCTACTTAAACAAACTAAGGGCTGGAACTCTTCCAGCCCAAAAATAAGGGACCTACTTCTTATCCTGGGAATTAAGTGTCCAACCAATAAGTAGAGCAAGGGGTCCCAGAGTAAGGAGCCACTCCTCCCTCAGCTCCCTCCTTAATGGCTCGAGCAGGACAAGCAATCTCATTTTCCACATCAGCTCAGCTTACCCTTCTGTTTTCATTATTCTCTGGATGCTCTGCCATTTGATTACTATGTTGACAAAAGAAAATCAGGATACAATAATTGCATGACACAGTTACTCGGCTACAAATAGACAGTTACAACTTGAAAGAAAAGGACATAAACTAAGAGTGAAGAGCATTACCAGCAGCTATCATTAGGATAAATCGCTCCGCGAGGATGCATGAAACAGCTTTTTGGTCCAGTCGTTTGGAACTAGCGCACTGCAGTTGAACAGCACCAACCATGTAGACACATCAATATGTATTAAATAAATATGTCAATATATATTCCCCAAAGAGTTTTCCCGTTAGAGAATACAGAGAGAACCTAACTCTACGGGAGAAAATAAAAAAGAGAAGATCAGGTCCGAATCATGTTGTACATGAGCAGGCTCCGAAAGATCCCGTATAAGAATCTTTCAAGCCAGATGAGACTAAAAGAAAGAGGAGCTGGGAGAGAGCTAGGTTGGCACAAATTGAAAAGAGACGAAATCATGGTCATTTGGCTACCTTGAAAGCTACTTGAGACATTTTCTTGATAACCGAGAAATACCCCAGGGGCCGTGGGGCGTTCAAAACTTGGTGGATAATCGATCCACCTCTTTACCCATCTCCACTTAAACACCAACCTTTATCTGCAGCGGATTCGAACCCTTGACGTGCGCCTAACCCACACATCACTTACTGCACTCTTACCGCTAGACTGTCCTGGATGCTTGAAAGCTATGTGAGACTTGCTAGTGTTTTTATCTTGATAGCACTTCAAATCCTTGCAAGGTTCATCTGGGGAAACAAAAGACACACACACTATGAAATGAGCAGTGCATGCAAACGTCATCAGCAAGGTAAACTTTAATCGGACTAGCAATCGCCCTAGACCTCCCGGGAAAAACAGAATTATTTCGGAAGATGTCAGAAATGCACAGGTGCTATTCCTTATTCCAGCATATTTGAAGTTCACAATATACGGTCAAGGTAACACTCAGAACCACCCTTACAAGCAAAGAAAGGAAGTTTAAACAACCTTTGTTGATCACTAGGGATGTGTAGTTACAGATGGTCTGAGCTAACCAGCCATCTTTTGACTGATCGGACGAGAGGTAAGTTTACGTACTCCAGAAATTTCAACTTCTAATTGTCTGGTATATGCAGAATCCACATAGCAAGTATATATGCTTCAGAGTTAATAACAAATGACTGCACAGTACTAGTGAGTCTATCGAGAAGATAACACGGCGTTCTTTTTACATTTTCACATAACAGAGTAACATCTAAATGTAATTCTGCTTCCTGAAGGGGAAAAGGGTGCGCTTATTCATTGTACTTAAGTTCAATAGAAATACCAGATCTGAAGAAAATGGGCACAGAAATAGGTCATAGGAAACTTTTGATAAGTGAAAAGAGACATGAATATTAAGGACTATAATTGACCTGAATGACAAAAGATAAATTGACTTTTACTAAGGTTAAAACAAAAATATCATCAAGGTAAAGCGTTAATACCTCTAACGGTAAGGTATCCAGAGAGGTATCGGTAAGATATCAAGAGCATCAATCTCAAAAATACTGGCAGTTTGATATGTCATCTCCAACTTCTAGAACCTAAAACCTTCTAGAACATAAAATGGGCACTGATATAGGTCATAGGGAACTTTTGATAAGCGAAAAGAGACATGAATATTAAGGACTATACTTGACCTGAATGACAGAAGATAAATTGACTTTTAACCCAAGGTTATAACAAAAATATCATCAAGGTAAAGTGTTAATACCTCTATTGGTAAGGTATCCAGAGAGGTATTGGTCAGGTGACCAGAGCATCAATCTCAAAAATACTGGCAGTTTAATATGTCATCTCCAACTTCTAGAACCTAAAACCCTTTTCACCACACTGCGGGCCCTCAATAGTTCCAATTACCAAAAATCATTGCAGGAACAGTCACCATTTGCAAAATGATGAAACCTGTATGCATCCCGTACAACAATGGCTCGATTTGCTACCTTCGATACACACTTTATCCAGTTGTGGCAGTCATTGCAGACGCGGAGATTCTTCATGACTCGTACGGGAATCATTTCAGGCAAGCTTAGAAGTCCAAATGCAATAGCTAACTTTTCACTGTGAATATAAGCAGTTGGATCTTTTTGTCCCAACTCCAAATCATTCCAAAGGCTATTATTGTCTTGCACATAACCAATCATAACTACCCGTTTATTTAGTTCCTCCACAAAATCATATATATGATTTGCTAGTGGATGGAGTCTATCTCCAACAAAAAATGCATGGATGGTGTTTTTAACTTCAATCCAGCTACGACCTGGCTCTTTCTTAACACCTCTGTCTTTCATCAGCAGCCTTGTCTGGTTCCGGGAATCCCATCTTCCAAGAACTGCATACAGGTTTGATAGCAAAACATAAGTTGCTGAGTCTTGAGGCTCCAATTCTAAGAGATGGTGACCTGCCTCTTCCCCTATTTCCATGTTCTTTTGAACTATGCAAGCACTTAAGAGGGTCCTCCAAACCATTGCATCAGGTTCGATTGGCATAGTCTCCACAAACTTCATTGCTCGCTGCAAATGGCCAGCTCGTCCTAAAATGTCTACAACAGACGCATAATGTTCTAGTTTTGGCATTAAACCATAATCTTTACTCATCGAATTGAAATAACAAAGCCCCTTGTCCACCAAACCCACATGGCTACAGGCTGACAAAACACCCAAATAGGTGACATGGTTCGGCTTCACACCAAGATGTCTCATCTCCTCAAACAGTTCTATAGCTTCATTACCGCATCCATGTTGAGAATAACCAGTTATCATGGCATTCCATGACACATCATTCTTATTTTGCATTTCAAGGAACTCTTTCCTGGCATCCACAAGGCTTCCACACTTTGCATACAATGTGATCAGGACATTGGAAGCTTCTGTTTCAGCATTATAACCAGTCTTTATTATTTTAGCATGAATCTGCTTCCCCTGTTTAATATTGGTGGTATTAGCAGCTGCACTAACAGCAGATCCATATGTGAACATGTTAGCTTCCACTCCATCTCCATTCAATCTAGAAAACACTTTCAGTGCTTCTTCGCAAAATCCACTTTGGGCAAATCCTGATACCAAGCCATTCCACGAAATATTATCTCTGGTATCAATTTTGTCAAATGCTGCATACGCATCTTGTATTCTGCCGCATCTAGCATAGAGAAAAATCAATGCATTGCCTATTGAATGATCTAATGAGTAGCCTGACACCACTGATTGGGCATGGATTTGTCGCCCTTGATCGAGTGCTTGAATGCCGGCACATGCACTAGTTGCACTTGCAAATCCTATGTTATCTGATTGAATACCATGGTGTTGCATTTTTCTAAAAAGTATTAGAGCTTCAACAAACAAATCATGCTGAGCATATCCAGCAATCATGGATGTCCAAGATACAACATCTTCCTCATTTAGACGCCAAAAGATTTTCTCCGCTGCATCCAATTTTTCATGCTTGGCATACATATCTATAAGCACACTACACACATAAACATTCTGCCAAAAGCCAGTTTTTAATACTTGGCTATGTATTTGCTCTCCAAGATACAGAGCACCAACAGACGTACAAGTTCTCAATATACTGGGGTATGTGTATTGATTAGGTTGTAGCCCTTTAATCTGCATCTGCGAAAAGATTTGGAATGATTCATCCAAATCACCCATCTGTCCATAGCCCACGAGCATCACATTCCACAGAACAATGTTTTCCATCTGGCTTCCAAGGAAAAATTTATGGGCTGTTTCAATGTCAGAACACTTAACATAAAGGTCAAGTAAAGAACCTTCAATTATGCTATCTGAGCATAGACCTGCCTTTGTTGCGTAGGAATGCAATTGTCTTCCGTTCTGAAGAGCTCCTAACGATGCACAAGCACCCAAGAGGCTTGCAATTGTAACACAATCGGGTTTTAACGAACCTAACTGCATTTTCTCGAATAACTGTAGAGCCTTATCACTGAATCCTTTCAAAGAGAGACCAGAGATTAGGGAATTATAGGTAACTCCATCTTTCTGCGGCATTTCAATAAATACTTGTTCTGCTAATGTTAAGTATCCACACCGAGAATACAATGTAACAAGAGCATTACCAACAAAAACATTAGATAAAAATCCCCATTTATAGATACTTGCATGGAGCTGTTCTCCCAAATCAAAAGCTTTTATCTTTGTGGATGCACTTATAACACTCGAGAAAATATATGGAGTAGGAATAACTCCAAATTTACGCATATCCTTATATAGGAGAATACCATCTTCTCCTCGTTCATTCTTACAAAAACCAGATAACATGGCAACCCAAGAAGAACTATCTCTTACCACCATATCCTCAAAGACTTGCTTGGCAGAATCTACTAATCCGTTCTTAGAATACAAATCAATCAGACGGTTACAAACAACGAGCTTCAATCCAAGACCATAGCGCAAAATCAAAGCATGAACCTGTTCAACACCCCGAAAACGAAAAGCAACCTTGTTATAACTGCAGGCTTGTAGAACTTGGGAAAATGTGCACTCATCTGGATTAACATTGTCTCTTAACATTCGAGAGAGCAGAGTGAGAACTGCATCATTTCTTTTCGCCCGTGTAAAACCAGACAATAATATGTTCCAACAAGACACATTTCTACTCCCACTTGGCAAATTATCAAATATTTGCAATGCACAAGATAAGTCTCCACCAGCAACATAAATATCAAGAAACCTAGCACCTATCCTATAATCGGAACCAAATCCCAATTTCAACAACTTACCATGTAGTTTCTTGGCATCTACGATTGACCCTTCACTCAAGCAAATATCTAGTAGGCTTAGATAATAAGTATGATCAAAATAGCCATTGTCTTTCGCTATATGAGGATGAATAATAGATGGATAATATACATTTTCTTCATCTGAAAAATCATCAAGAACCAGCGAATTTATACTTGCACAGCCAGTAAATGTACAATTGTTCAATCCAAATGGTTTCCAATATTGAAAATGCCAAATTTCCTGCAAATTGGAAGGGAAAATGAAAAATGTTTGAAAAGAAAAAGGAGGAAAAGAATACTGAAACAGAAAAAAGTAGCAAAAGAAAGAAAAAAATATAGAAAAGTTTACCTGGCGAAGATAATGAGAAGACTTGTATAGGTGATGAATAATTCTTTTTGAAAACATGAAGATTTAATAGAGTGAATTGAATTCAAACTTAGCAATCTCCGTTTGTCTCAACACTCAGTGAGCTCATTTGCTCCAAAAATATATAAACAGTGAAGATTTATTAGTCTTTAGGTAGCATTCAAGTAGCTCTGCCGGTTCGGGGTCTGTCGATTTTCATCGTATACTTTGCTGTATTTCTGGGTTTCCATTAAACCATCTTTTGTGAACCTAACTGAGCTCCTTTGCTTTCTCCTCTTCTGTGTTGTGTCCGAGTAATTGAAAGATCTTCACTTGAAATACGAGGGTGTTTTCGCAAATCCCTTTATTTTCATGTTTTTTTTTTTGTTGAAGGGAGTGGTGTTCATAAAAATCCGAAAACCCGAACCAAACTGACCAAAAAATATATTTTTTAGGTTTGGTTTGGTTTTAATTTTAAATTTTAAAAATTGATCAAATTTAGTTTGATTTTGATTTTAAAAAAATCGAACCAAACCGACTATAAAAGTAACTATTTAAATTTATTATTATACTTATATATATAAAGTTTCTAAAATGTTATGGTACATATTAGTCATTTGTATTTTAAGTCTAGTTTTTGCTATTACAATAATCCAATTATTTGCCTTTACATTCTAGTTTGATTGTTAGTATGCTTTTATTAAGTACAATAATTATTTCATGTTAAAAATAATCGATTTTTAATTGAGTACTTAAATTATTCATCACTATTTTGTTCAATTATCATCAATATATCATGGTAAATGATAGATTTCTCAAAGAGTAATTGGTTTGATAGTGTTACGTTGAAAATATAGTCGTCGGAATATGTGTTTGGTAGTGTATGTCTCATATTTAAGAAAAAACCCGATGAATAACCGAAAAAATTGAAAAATCGATAAAAACTGACAAAAACCGAATCGTTAAAAAATTGACTTAATTTTTGGTTTGGTTCCAACATTTTAAAACCAACTTACTTAGTTTGATTTTTTTTTTTAGGAAAAAACAGATCCAAACTGAATCATGAACCCCCCTAGTTGAAGGGATATTTATATATAAACACTAAAAAGTTGTTTAATAGGTTAAGTGCTTTCTTAAGCCAAAATAAATAAATCTATATATTATTAAAAGGATAGGATAAAGCCATCTCCTTAAGCCAAGTGACATCATAAGAAAAAGCCACATGGCATAAGTAGTTAATAATTAGTTATTTAGTTTATAATTGGTTATTGGTTATTATTTTTTAATTTAAATATCTATAAAACAATAATATAAAATATTTTATAATATAAAAACGACAATTAATAATTAATTATCTTCTATGTAGTATTAAAAAGAGAGGATAAAGCCATCTCCTTAAGCCAAGTGGCATCATAAGAAAAAGCCACACGGCATAAGTAGTTAATAATTAGTTATTTAGTTTATAATTAGTTATTGGTTATTATTTTTGAATTTAAATATTTATAAAATGAATAATTTATTATTTAGTTTATAATTAGTTACTGGTTATTTATTTTAAATTTAAATATCTATAAAATAATAATATAAAAACGAAAATTAATAATTAGTTATCTTCTATATCTATATCTATATATCTTCTATATATTATTAAAAGGAGAGTATAAAGCCCTCTCCTTAAGCCAAGTGGCATCATAAGAAAAAGCCACATGGCATAAGTAGTTAATAATTAGTTATTTAGTTTATAATTAGTTATTGGTTATTATTTTTGAATTTAAATATCTATAAAATAATAAAATTAAATATTTTATAATATAAAAATGATAATTAATAATTATTTATCTATAAAATAATAAAATATAAAATATTTTATAATATAAAAACGAAAATATATATATATATATATATATATATATATATATTATTATTATATTATTATATTATTATATTAAAAGGAGAGGATAAAGACATCTCTTTAAGCCAAGTGGCATCATAAGAAAAAGTCACACGGCATAAGTAGTTAATAATTAGTTATTTAATTTATAATTAGTTATTGGTTATTATTTTTAAATTTAAATATCTATAAAATCTATATCTATATCTATATCTATATATCATTAAAAGGAGAGGATAAAATCATCTCCTTAAGCCAAGTGATATTATAAGAAAAAGTCACACCGCATAAGTAGTTAATAATTAGTTATTTAGTTTATAATTAGTTATTGGTTATTATTTTGAATTTAAATATCTATAAAATAATAAAATATAATATTTTATAATATAAAAATGAAAATTAAAAAAAAATTGTCCATTCAAAGTGGAGAATAGTTTCAAGTTGGAGTCTTTAAATTATTTTTGAAATTAAAAAACTAAAATCACAAAAAAAAAACCGCCTATTTAAAATTTCTTTTTTCTCAATAATAACTTTTGTTTTCTTTTTTAAAAATAAAAAAATTATTTATTCAGAAATCTATTAATATATAATAGGAGATGCAAAGAAATATTATGATGACAAGTGACATAACATTAAATTGACACATATTAAAAAATTTGGACAATCCTCCAACTTTCTTGGAATTTCAAAATTCAAATTTATTTTAAAATGTGAAGGACGCGTATTTTTCAAAATTCAAAAATACAAAAAATTTAAATTTTTCAAGAAATAGAAACCACCAATAAAAACCACTACCTACTCCCACTTCCTCCATTTCCCTTCCTCACATTCAGTTTTAAACTAACTAAATTTCTCCTCTTGCATATATTAGATAAAAAAATGTATAGTTCCCTTTTTTCTTTCACCGGAAAATTTGCGGTGAAATTGCATCTCAAAATCGTTCTCTGTGATTTTTCATTGTTCAATTAGTAAATTGCTAAGCGTCTGAATCATTTTGCAATTATGCATCTCAAGTGTTGTACTCTCTTCTGTTTTTGACTATTTTTTCTTTCATGTGCGAATGTTGAATGTATATATGACTATCTACATGCTTTTAACTTAAAGTAGGATAGGGACATTGAGACTTGACTCATCAGGAGGTGATGGAGACGAGTCAGTGCTGACTTTGCTGGGCACTGGTGTATTTAATCTTGATTAGCATTTTGTGGGAAAAATCACGCTGTCAATCTCCAGTTTGTTCATGAAGTCCCCATCTTAGTCCTCATCACCATTTGAAAACAGGATGCACATAAACATTTTGAATGTAGCCTTTCAGACTAAAGTTTTTAACACTATCATGTTTTTAACTCAAAGTAGGAATAGGACATTGCCACATTGAGATTTAACTCTGAAGTATATTGTGACAAAATTATGTAAGGACAGTATACTTTCATTTACATATTAAAGTAAGAGATACTAATAAGTCATAACAATGTCATGTGACAATTCAATCTTTAAGAAAGCTAAAATGTTTTTCATGGATGTCATACTTAATTATGTAGTCAACTCTAAAGTCAAACATCATAACGAATCAAAAGTAACAGAAGCCTTCGACACTTTTAATAGGCATAGCATTGCTAGTGTTACTGGCGCTATAAAGCAAGGGCGCTAAATCATTTTGACAACACATTCTATGGAGGAAGTTAATATTTTATTTGATCAAATTAGAGTTATGTAAAAAGGCATACTTTACTGCCTTGATGATGTGAATTCCACAAGTAATATGATAGACAGGAAATGTATTGAGACTGTCAAAGGATTCTTCAGACATGTCCTTTTACTAAGAATTTTTTCTTGATACCAATTGTATTATACTTTATTTTTATCAACGTAATACATAAACTTTTCCGTTCTTTAAAATCTAAAAAACACAAGAAAGAATTTTTATGTAACACTCTTCAAATTTATAAAAGTTTCGAGACACGCTAATTATAGAACTAAATTATATTATTATTATATCTTGCTTATAGTGACATATATATATATATATATAT
Organism: Nicotiana paniculata; assembly: GCA_005239505.1. NCBI lineage: Eukaryota > Viridiplantae > Streptophyta > Magnoliopsida > Solanales > Solanaceae > Nicotiana > Nicotiana paniculata. The sequence goes on from ML354250.1 coordinate 45,204, forward strand.
ATATATATATATATATATATATATATATATATATATA
>ML354251.1:0-46294 GCA_005239505.1 Nicotiana paniculata
CCCCTGGGTGAATAGAATACTTAGAACTGTGAGCCTCTTCAAGGATCAACTCACGAAGATCATAAACATTAGGCACACATAACCGAGCATGCATCCTCAAAACACCATCATCTCCAACTATAACCTGCTTGGCATCACCGTGCCGAACTGTGTCCCTAAGAACAGCCAAATGTGGGTCACCATCCTGCCGCTTTCGGATATGCTCGATTAGAGAAGACCGAGCGACTGAACGAGCTAGAAACTGCTGGGAGAAATATCCAACCTCACGAAATGATTAGCCAATGTCTGAATGTTTGAAGCTAACGGCCTCTCACCAACTGGAATATACACAAGGCTGCCCCTACTCACCGCCTCTATTTTCTTAATAGTAGTTCATAGCCAATTACGGAATTATGAACAACTTCACGTTAACAATAATCCCCTTTTCAACCTTCACAATACTAATGACGAGGTACGATTCATGAAGACCTCAAAATTATATACCCGACTTAACGTGTCTCATTTAACGCCACTTGGGCGGGGCACCTACCTTGTAGGTCAAAGCTCAATAATTCTGACACGGATTTGGCAAATTATACACAGTTAATTAATTAGTTTATTTCTTTATTTATTTAATTATTAGTAGTATTAATTTTATTATTATTACTATTATTATTATTATTATTATTATTTATTTATTTATTCTTATGATCATCATCATTATTTTATACATGAATTGTTGAATAAGCCTAACATGCATGACCAGTACTATAACAAAATTTTAGTTCACACGGGAGAATTTAAACTCAAGGATTTCCATCACAAGGACCTCGTCCTTACATAACTTCCACCGTAGCTCGTAGACCGATTTAAACATCTCAAATCATATTACAATGCGAGGATCTCATCCTCGATTCTGAATCACAAGCAACATGCGCATCGTGCCACTCGAAACCTTCCCTTTTATTCCTTTAAATAGTTTTCGTTAAAAAAAATTACAACACGTGATGATAGACACAGTTATCTCCATATAATTTCTCAATACAAGTATTCTCATAAGTAGATTTTTTTTGAGTTACGAAGCTCACTCGAGAATGGAGAATATTTGAAGAATTTTATTAGATATGCATAACCGATTAAAGTTCAGGAAATCATCACTTTATAATAACTAGATATTGTTCTGTTAATGGAACCATTTGATATAACGACCTTAGCCATACCATAGAAAATATATCAATTGGCTGGGTCTCCACCTCTAGGAATATGACCTCCACCCCCTTTTTCTGTAGTTGTTCATGTAAATTGAATTATAACTTCAATGGGACATGTAGCCTGAGTGTTATGATGAAATACGACTCTCCCAAGTCTAGGACAATTTCTACCACTACCCAAAATGAAGTATCAACCTGCCCTGAGTCGTCCAAAATTTTACAATCATATTTGAGTCCAACTTGTTTTCTGGCTCTATGAACCGAAGTAGGAGTATGACGGGCTAACTTATCAAACCAGATGGCATGTCCACACTGTGATGGTGGCCTGACGCAACCATTCAAACCCTATGCGCCACACATTATGGAGAGTCTAAGAAACAAACTCTTTCAAAAGCATTTATGAGAACTGAGTCAAGTAGTTGATGTTGCATTGGCTGGTCGTCCTCTTNTTTCATTATTCTTTTGGGGTAACTCCCATCTCTATTGACAAACAATGATCACAAAAGTAGAGCTCTATTCAGATAATTCTTGGCACGAACCATATAGTCTAGAGGCTTGTTAACCACTGTACTCCCTGTGGAGCACCCAAAATCCGTAACCGTGACTTCCACGTTGAGTAGACCTTCTGTAGATTCAAAGTTGTTCACATAACTCTTGTGGTGCCGAGGTATGGGATTATTAAGGAGGCGGACATATCGCTAGTCCCAACTTTATCTATTGCAAACTCTCAGGCCTTATACATTCCAGGCCAAAATCTATATAACACATGACCCCGCAATCTATTCCTTGACAGTGGACTTCCCCACTTGGCACGAAGCCATAGGTCACAATGTCTGATAATTCACAATGTTAAACTTCACAGCTCATATAAATCAACTCCGTTGCTTTCAACTATTCCCTTGTTATGCAGTACTGAAGTAGCTATAAATACTTCTGGGATATGGGCTAGTCCAACATGTATTGACTGGGCTAGAACCTCCACATCTAGATCCATTTGAGACTGTACAATAGGTGCTGATGTTCGAGCTTTAGTCTAAGCTCTTGCTTCTGTCTCTACCCCTAATCGTAGTTGTCATTGGGGCTTCATCTTTTCCGGTTGTAGACACTTCACGTGTTGTCAAGATTTGTGAGAGGACAAGAATAGACAAGTTCAATCATTCATGATAGAATAAATTCGCACGATAGAGTAGAAATAAAAATAGAGTTGTTTCCTAACTCAATAGCCTCCGAGAGATAAGTATAGACGTCTCCGTACCGATCCTTCAGACTCTACTAAGCTTGTTCGTGAATTGTGAGACCTAAGCAACCTAGTGCTCTGATACCAACTTGTCACGACCCAAATTCCCAACCTTAGAGGTCGTGATGGCGCCTAACACCACACTTGCTAGGCAAGCCAATGTCAGAATTCGATTGACTATTTTTCTTAATTAATTACTTAAGCAAAAATAAATAACTTCCAAATGAACTTAGTTAGAATAATTCCCAACAGTAATAAAGAGAAATAAACAATTAATTAATTAAACCGAGCCACGAAACTAATGATATAAAGGAATCTAGAGCTACCCCAGAGTCTGGTGTCACGATTCACGAACTACTAAAGAATACTACAAATACTGGCCGAAAGAAATAATGTAACTGTTCTGAATAAAATAAAACATCGTTTATGGAAATAGGAGAAGACTCTCGGGATCTGTGAACGCCGACAGATATACCTCGTGTCTCCGAGTAAATGAATAGCCGCTCTAAATATCTCTACTGCTGGTCGATACCTGGNAGAATCTGTGAACGCCGACAGATGTACCTCGTGTCTCCAAATGAGTCGGGTGGTCGTCCTGAAATCCTCTACTGCTGACTAGCACCTGGATCTGTGCAAAAGAGCACAGAGTGTAGTATCAGTACAACCGACCCCATGTACTGAGTAAGTGCCGAGCCTAACCTCGGCGAAGTAGTGACGAGGCTAAGTCGGGCTTCAAAAATATAATCGATAACAACAATAAATAATAAAGCCAGCAGGAAGTCTAAACAAATAAATAAATAAGTGCTGCAACAAAAATAAATCAACTCAGTTATAACCAATTCTTAAATAACTCTTCAAAAATTTCCAAAATTTAACTTTGAATAAAAGTAGTGCCAAAATACAAAAATAGTAATATAATATAGAAAGTTTCAAATCTTTGTTTTATTTTCAAACAAACAAAATAGTAAAAATATACATTTAGCTTTTCAAATCTTTATTTCCTTTGAAAATCAGTAAAAGTATAAGTGTCCTCCCTTATCGCTCCTTGTTACGGCGTGCAACCCGCTCCCACCTGTCCTCCCTTATTGCTCCTCCCTAAAATATCACCCTTATTACTCCTGTTGCGGCGTGCAACCCGATCCCACCTGTCCACCCTTATCACTCCTTGTTACGGCGTGCAACCCGCTCCCACTAGACATATCATATCAATTTATTTAAGATCTCACAAATTCAGGCCAAGCCTTTCACAATACTTTTATCTCAACAATTATAAATAATAAACTGCATTATTCTCATTAAATCGTCAATAACCTCTCAATCATTAAACCAACAGGAATATCAAATATAAATACCTTTAATTCATACAAACGATACCAAACCTCTCAACCATGTTTATATCACCAGGAAACCAAATCAACCAACCAATACTCTTTCCAAATAGTCACAACAATAACTAACAACAATTCAACCAGGCCAAAGAGTCATAGAAACCATAATGAACATATAACAGTTAAGGCAATGATCAAATAAGTGGCGAACGGGAAAGGGTCATGTTTAACATACAATTTGGGTGGTGCATAGATACTCGTCACCACACCTATACACCACGCCCATGCATTTCACATAGAAAACAAATAGGGAGTCCTATTCCCTCAAGCCAAAGTTAGACCAAACACTTACCTCAATTCCGCAGGCCACTCACTGCTCAATTATTGCTTTTCCCTTTGAATTCACCTCTAAATTGCTCGAATCTAATCAAATTAACTGAATATCATTAACTAATGCTAAAGGAACTAACTTTATTGAAAAATAAAATTTTCCCTAAGTTTTCTCAAAAAAAGTGAAAACCCGACCCTGGGTCCCCTTGGTCTAAACTCGGGGTTCAGACCAAATTACGTTCACCCATTCACCCACGAACCCAAATATGCTATTAGTTTTTAAATCCGACCTTAATTTGATATAAAAATTTGATTTTTACAAAACTCCCTAATTCTACCCAAAATCTATATTTTTACCATGAAAATCCTTTGTTTTTGCTTTAAAAGTGATACAAAATAGTAAGGAATTGAAAGAACAATGTTTGGAATTGATTACCTGTTAATTGGGGATGAAGATTGCTGAAGAAAACTCATTTTTAGGGCTGGAACTTCGAAAATTAGGAGAAGAAAGGGGTTTGCCCGTTTTTTAACAAGTATTTATATTAGCTGGGCAGAAGGCCTTTGCAATCGCGGGAAATGGTTTGCGATCGCATAGGGTATGGGAGATGGTGAACCGCGATCACGAGAGGGAGGGTGCGATCGCATAGTGCACTGACCTCCCCCTCCCCCAGGCCCGTTTAACTTTTCGCGATCACAGAGCTGGGGGTGCGATCATATAGCTTTGCCTGGGTGAGCATTGCGGTCGCGTCCTTGGTGCTGCGTTCGCATAGCACAACCTGGGGACCCTCTTGAGCCTACACTATGTCATCTCAGGCCTACCTATGCGATCGCATAATATTAAAAAAATTGGGCACCAGCAAACCAGAAAACCAGCAACTCTTTCTAAGTGTAAACCACTCCGTGGCCTATCCGAACTCACCCAAGCCCTCGAGGCTCTAAACAAATGATGCACGCAAGTCTAAAAATATCATACGGACTTGATCGTGTGATAAAATCATGAAAATAACATGTAATTCTATAAATTAAACCTCAAAACTCATCATTTTCATCAAAAACTCTTAAAGATCATAACTTCTCAACCAGATGTCCGAATCACGTCAAACGAACTTCGTTTTTCACCAAATTTCACAGTTAACCTTTAAATACCATAACAAAGCTGTACCGGGCTCCGAAACCAAAATATGGACCCGATACCAATGATTTTTAGCATTACTTCTTTTCTTAAATTCATGAACATTTCAGCAAAATAATTTCTCTCAAAAATTGATTTCTAAGGCTTGGGACCTCGGAATTCATTTTCGGGCATACACCCGAGTCCCATATTTTACTACGGACCTCCCGGGATTGTCGGAACACAGATCCGGGTTTTTTTACTGAAAATTTCGACCAAAGTCAACTTATATCAAATTTAAATTCTAAAAATCACTATTTCTCATATTTTCACATAAAAGCTTTCTGGTTTCACGTCCGGACTGTGCACGCAAATTGAGGTATTTAATTTTACTCTTTTTATGGTTATTTAGCATGGAACGGAGTCTAATTTTATAAAATGAACCCTTGGGTAATCACGCTAACAATCTTAAGGAATTTAATTTAATGGCTGCAAGCAAAAAAGAAAAAGACTTGAAGTGGAAATCAGTCTTTCAAATGACGAAGCAATTTATTTTGTTGCAAAGTTAGTTGATGTTATTTGTTAGAAGCGATTAATGTCACTGGGTTTAAGTACGAGATGTTTGATGCTTATTGTCGATTACATGATTGTCGTGGGAAAGCGAAAACAAACAAATGAAGGGATTCAGAAAATTCAAATTCATCAAGGAAGAAACTGTAAGATAAATTTCAGATTCTTTAAATCTTGAATAGTCATGGAATAGCTATGTTATGTGTTTTCTTAATGCTTATGGCAGTCCCTTCCCCCATATCTTCAGTTGTCAAGAAGTGCCAAAAATACGAGGATGATCAAGTGTGCAAATTGATCGACTTGAATTCATGTTGGGAAACACGAAAGCATCAAATTGACTCAGGCGTAGAGACAAGGAATATATTCCCTTGGTTTATTGAAAATTACATGATCATCAAATTGGAGTTTGATTTTCAGTATTTTCATTTAAGCGATTCATGTTTGTCAATTCGATTTTGTTGAATCGGTGCTTTATTTCTCCAACATATATCTGAACAGTTGTCTATTGGAATTTTCAAAATTGGGGTATGGATATTGGAGATCATCGTAGGTTCAAAAGAAAAGGTTGTGCCTAAAATAAAAAAACGATTATGATTTTGACATGGGTCAAATTCAAAATAGTGAAGTAAGAAGAAAGTGGCCAAAATCAGGTTCTACTTTCTTAACCTTACCTATTACTTACTAAATTTCTATTATTTACCTAACTTTTAGTGAAATTTATTTTCATAAATATTATCATAGACATGTATAATGTGATGATCTCATATTATAAATTGCTTGCATGATTTGGAATAATGTGTTATTAAAGGTTAATTTTATTATTCCTTGACCAAATGAATAAACATTTTATTTGGTAACATGCATAAATATTTGTGGATGGTTATTTTTCAAGGTTGTAAGCAAAAATTAAGCTTACGGTAATACTTGAAGTAGCTTGAGATCATGAATATAATAAATGTAAAGTTGAACATATATGTGTTTGATTAGAAAAAGAGACCACACTGCTTAAAGTATTATAATGGTTTAGTTGGAAAACCATTTGAAAAGGGAATTAAGATTCTCGTAATTTTCTACACCCGTTAAGGAGAATAAAATCTTTGTAATTTTCTACTTCTGCTTTGAGATCGAAATCTGCCTGATTTTTTACTCGTTCATTGAGATTAAAGTCTTCGTGACTTTCTACTCATTTATCAGAAAATAAAGTCTAAGTGACTTTATACTCGTTTTGGAGATTAAAATCTTAGTGATTTTCTACTCCAATTTCTTATTCGGTTTGAAGATTAAAAACTTCACCGTTTATTAAATTAAATTATGTCACCTATTACTCGGTTTGAAGATTAAAAATTTCACCGTTTATTAGATTCGGTATCAAATATTACTCGGTTAGAAGATTAAAAACTTCATCGTTTATTAATTCTGATTGTGTCAGATTGGTTTGAAGATTAAAAACTTCACCATTTATTCTGGATCTGTCGTGATACAAATAACAATTCATGTGGTTGGCTATACAATGTAATAGGGGCGATGAATGTGAATCTCCTTCTTGGAATATGATATTTATCAAACGACATCCCTTAGTCACCGCAATCTAATAAAATTGCGGAAAAAGATATCAGAATGTCAAAAGAGACGATGAGTGCCTAGTTTTGGTTTACCCAAAACTTGTGGGAGGGAAACTATGCTTACAACTAACTGAATACAATCCATTCCATATGAAAAATGGGAAGGAAGAAAACCCAACTTGAAATATTTCCAAGTGTGGGGGAGGGGTATTTGGGTATAGTGAAAATTCTTAAACCCAAAAGGATAAAAATCAAATCGAAAACTATTGATTCCGTTTTCACAAGATATGTAACAAATAGTAAGGTATATCGTTTTCTGATTCATAAATCAGAAAATCCCGACATTCATATTAATACGGTAATCGAATCAGATAATGTTGAATTCTTTGAGAGTACTTGTCCGTATAAAAAGGAATGTGAGTCATCTAGTGAAATATCTAAATGTGAACTCGGGAAGAAGCAAAGGAAAGTACGTTGAATTAGAAAAAATCCAAGACGTAGTAAACGTCAAATGATAACTACTTCCTTTGGACCGGATTTTCTGACATTCTTGTTGGAAAATGAGCCTCAAACATTTAATGAAACACTGTCTTTCTTGGAAGCACAATATTGGAAAGAGACAGTCAATAGTGAGATAGAATCCATATTAAGTAATCATACTTGGAAAAATGGTTGATCTTCCTCCAGGAAATGAATCTTTTGGTTATAAGTGGATTTTCAAAAGGAAAATAAAAGCTGATTGTACTATTAACAAATATAAGGCAATATTGATTAAGGATATAAGGCAACGAGAAGGTCTTGATTACCTTGACACATGCTCACCGGTAACGAGAATTACATCTATTCGGATGGTCATAGCGTTAGCCACCGTGTATGGCCTTGAAATCCATCAGATGGACGTAAAGACAACCTTCTTAAACGGATATTTGGAGGAAGAAATTTATATGGAATAAACTTAAGGGTTCATGATTCCCGGAAAAGAAAAGAAAGTGTGTCGACTTATTAAGTCACTTTATGGATTAAAACAAGCATCCAAATAATGGCATGCGAAATTTGACTAAAAAATGTTGTCAAATGGTTTCAAACTAGTATATTTACATTAAGAATACTCTAAATTATATAGTCATTATTTGGTTATATATGGATTATATGTTGATAGAAAAGGCACATAAAACATGTGAAGTGTGGGGGCATTTAGCTTATGCATAACAAAATCTAATGTTAGACGCAATGTCTATATTATTTGGAAGAACTAGATGATATAATTCTTCGAACCCCACGAATCCTTAAGGATATTGATATGGTAGTTGGTAAATTCATTACTTGTTCAGTCTTAGTGATGACTAGTGATGAAATTACAAACTCGAAAGTTGTTTACATGCCTTTACAGAAATGATTTGTTCTTTCTTGAACATTTATAATATTTAGCTCTTTCATGAAAGGTGTCACATGGTTGGTTGCAACTTTTCATGAAAATGCGTTTGTATGTTTTGTATAAACATGACTGTTCATGAACGAACGTATTAATACGTTGGTCTATAATGAGGTAAACCAACAGATGAACATGACCAAAATCCATTGCAAGTTGGATGTGTTTCATGAATGAAGGTGCTATAATTTTCATATCATATAGAAGTATGAATAAATAGCAAAGTAATGCTTGAAAATGGCGGAGTGATTGCGAAATGTGTTAGTTATTAAAAGGTTGTGGCCGCATCTGATGCCAATCATTCCAGCTATTGTTATAATATGCTATTGATACATTAAGTGTAGTCAATACTCTGATATGCAATAGAAAGTCGAGATGTATTAGTCTACGATATAAGAAAGTTTGTATTGAACTTCCATAAAAATGAAACGAGTCTTGAGATATTTGGAATATACTCAAAATTATGCTTTGCACTACAATAAGTATCCCGCGATAATGGAGGGGTATAGTGATGCAAATTAGATCACTGGTTGATTTGATTCTAAACCATTGGTGGAGGAGCGGTATCTTGAAAATCGTCCAAACAGACATGTATTGCCCGCTGTACAATGGAGTCTGAGTTTATAGCTTTAGACAAGACCGGTGAAGAAGCTAAATGGCTCCGAAATTTCTCGGAAGATACTCCAGTTTGGTCCAAACCTTTGGCACCTTTTACGATGGTTAATCGACAATAGGAAGGGCCAGGAGCATTATGTAAAACGGCAAATCTCGTCATATATGACGAAGGCATAAAACCGTTAGGCTACTATTCTCTAGGGGAATTATCATAATTGACTATGCTAAGTCAAGTAATAATGTGTCAGATCCACTTACAAAAGGTATAACTAGAGAGGTAGTTAAGACATCATTAAGGGGAATGAGACTATGGCCGATGATAAGTCATTGTGGCGGTAACTCTACCTAGAATATTGGACATCCCACGATCTAGGTTCAAGGAGCTCAAAGAAACTCATAACTAGCAGTTCAACATTGTCAAATAAAATTTCTTTTTGGTCTATTCTCGTGATGAGACAATGTCCAGTATCAAGGATAAAGCGTTAAGGATTTTTAATGGTTTCTAAATTTAATACGGGGTATATCAAATAATGTATCTACGGGATAACACGTCTAGGAATCACATATGTAAGTGTGAAGTGTAAGCCGCTTCAAGGAGAATTCTATAAGGCCAGTTCTCTACGCACTTATTAACCAGGTGGTGTTCATGGCTGAAACGAACACAACAATGAGAACCAAATACGGTTAAGGGTTGATTGTGTGACTTATAGTTGTCTAGGTATACGCCAAAATTCGACAGTTAAAAGATATCAAATCTACCGATTGACCGAGTATATCCGACATAAGTTCACTACGGAAAGTTCAAAGGGAAACCTACTTATCCAGATGCGATTAATCCTTACTTGCGAATCACACAATATTTTCCATTCATGTTTTTCCACATATGCCCATTCCCCTTTCATATAGGGGATTGTTGCGTTTTTATTAAGGGGTGTGAATGGAAAATGGAAAAGACACCTCTTGGATTGCACCTCTTCATCTCACCCTTTCATTGGAGTGTGAATGGGAAATGGAAGAGGCACCTCTTGGATTGTACCTCTTCATCTCACCCTTTCATTGTCTATAAATAGAGAGACTTAGCCTCATGTTCCACCACTGAAAAATCTGAAACTTCTCCTATTTTTTTATATGTTTTATATTGTTGCATTATTTTTCAAAATAAATAAAGTGTCAAGTGTGATTTGCTCCGTTTATTGAGTTCGTTGAAGTTTTGTAATTTCGATTGCCAATATTACAAAATAGTTATTCCGTTCTATCTTGGGAGGAAGTAATCCATAACCTTGGGCAACAGTGGGGGGATTAAATTCCTTAAGGACACACAAGAAACTTTTGGGCTCGGAATTTTCTGTTTTGATTTATGAACTAACGTTTCTTTACTTCTTTAATTTTATGACTTCGAACACAGATTACCAACAAAAACAACTAGTAAGAAATTAGAAGAGCTCCAATTTGGATACACTCATTTCAAGTTGGAACTCAATTTACCTCTACCCAGAGGGATATTGAAGGTTTTTTCGAGATCCTTAGCACCAAAAGTGAAGGGTAAATTTGAGAAATAACACCAGATATTACAATGGAAAGCTTGAACCTTTTCTCGAAGTTAAACATTCATTTTGTTTTGGATAAATCAACTAGAAACTAGAGGCAGATCGAAAAACAAAAAGTATTAAGTAGAAATCGATCATTATTCTTTTGGATAAATAATTTAATATTCAACCAAGTGCAGCCTTTATGGAAAGAATGCTAGCACATAATAATATTAGACTAATTCTAGAAAATACATATATAAAATAAATAATTTGACAGCAATACCTGCACCATCACTACAATAAAATATGGAATTTGCAACAATCTTTTAGCAACAACTATAGTTTTGTTGAAAAAAATTGACAAATAGCAACAACATGATAAAGTTGTTACTATATCATAGAACTTTTAAACACAAAATTTTTCTTGTTAGCAAACATTATTATATTGTTGCCATATTCTATCGTTTAGATAATAAGTTTTAAATTAAAAAAAATTAGCAACAACCTTTTTGCAACAATCACAGTGTTGTTGGCTTATTAAAATAAATGACAACAACATTGTTGCTATATCATAAAAATTTTAGCCATGAGTATTTTCTTGTTGCCAATGTTTTATATTCTTATTGCCATATTTTATGGATTATAAAATAATTTTAAAATATAAATAGAATTGGCAACAATATGGGTGGGTTGTTGCCTAAAACATAGCTAATTAATTTCCAGTTTGTTAATTACTTTTTCCAGATTTTTATCCCACTCTTTTAGTTTCCATTCTAGATAGGTTTTTTATTGTTGCCATATTTTATGTGAAAATATAGTAGTTTTTATATATAATAGATTAGCAATAATTTGTATTTTTTATTGGTAGAAGCCTTACTTTTCTCAACAAGTTTTGTTCACTCCTTAAGTTTCTCAACAGGTTTGGTTCGTGGCCTAAACTTAGCTAAGTATTTTCAACTTTCCGCCAAAAAAAACACATCAAACGTAGTTTCAACGCAAACCAGATTTCCTTTCAATTATCCTTTCCTTAATCCTTAGCCTATTTCAGTTACCATTCTAGTTAGGTTTTTCTTTATTGTTCTACAACTCTGAGCAACTGGTTCTGGTATTTTTTGTTTCATTATTTCTCGTCTACAAAGTCTGGTAAGTCTTGCTGATTACTATTCATCTCTAATGTGTTCCTTTGCTTGTATCACTGTTCGTTCAAGTTATATGATGTTATTTTAACTATTGATATAGAGTCTTTCTCTGACCCTTTCCTTAATTTTGTTGTTTGGTAAATTGACAGCAAATAATTAAGGAACAATTACTATTTTATATTTTTGTAGGTAATTATATGATGGATAAAAGTTGGATACTTCTTAGGAATAGGGCATTATCAGAATACTTGAATGGCATGGAACAATTTTTGAACTTTGCATTTTCAAATCCTAATTGTTAGATTTGGATTTTAATGCCATACAATAACTTAATTCTACTTGCAAGAAATCAAAGAATTTCATGAGAATGGGAAAGACTCTAACAGAAGATCTGGAAGCACAAATCAATGAGGCAAGAATCAAGTTGTATCGCGCGTTCTATGGAATTAAATTAGATATTCGAATCAACCATTTACAGAAGGCATAAATCAATCAGCATAAGATGATGAATCAATCAGTATAGAAGATCAATCATGTGGATATTCGAATCAACCATTTATGGAAGGAATCAATCAATCAGTATAGGAGATCCTTTGAAAATATTCTTCCCAACGGCTCGCAGGGAAAAGGAAATCAAGGAAGTAACGAAATAAAAAGTCCATTCTATTTTTGGAATAAAATCATCATGATTGATTCTGAAAATCAATTCCCTTCGATTGCTGTTCAATCATTACTCTATCACGTCGTGAAGAATGGATACCAACTCACCAAATATATTCTATAGAAGATACCAAGAATTCACATACTTTGATCAAACAAAATTCAATCTCTTTGTTCTACTTCAAACAAACATTGTAATCTGTCATAGATTCCTTGTGTAACTAGAAGAGAAGAGAGAGAGAGAGAGAGAGAGAGAGAGAGAGAGAGAGAGAGAGAGAGAGAAAAGAACATTGGTGAGACATTGTATCAATTATAACAGAGAAGAACAAAATGACCAAAAGGTTGTTGGTGTATAACAACATCGACGCATCTGTACTAAACCACTTCATTTTTGAAAGAGATCACCCTTGCAATCCAATGGAATTGGATGTAGGATTCACTCTGAATCTGAAGCAGCATAAAAAATTATGTATCATTTAATTTTTGTAATTTACTTTATTATATTTAGTCTTGAAAAAACTCAGTCGACTAGAATGCGAGTTAGTCGATTACCTTGCAAAAAAAATAATAAATTTCAATTCACCCCCTTTTACACTTTCATTGGTACCAGAGCCAGGTTCCCACTTTTTACTTAACAGCTTGTGAGAAAAGATCATGGCAAACCAAGTAACTGTTGGATCACTCTTTCAAGAAGGAACATCGCAAGTTAGGCCACTATATTTCAATGGACAACACTTTTCTTACTGTAAAGTGCAAATGGAAGTATATGGAAAATCTTATGATGTCAAAGTATGATGCGTTATCAAAAAGGGTAACTATCCGCTGCTAGCAGTAGCTCAACCACCCACTGATCCTGAAGATATAGACGAATACATAGATGAGCAAATGGCAGTTGTTCAGGTCAATGCTAAAGCACAAAATTTACTCTATAATGTTATAAATGGAGAGGAGTATGAGAAAATATCAAGGTGTGATACCGCCAAAGAAATGTGGGACAAACTAGAAGTAACTTATGAGGGAACCAACAAAGTGAAACAAACTCGGATAAACATGTTGGTTCGTGATTATGAACTCTTCCAGATGAAATAAGGAGAATTCATTGAGGAAAAATTTGTAAGGTTCAACAAAATCATTGGCAATCTAAAAGCCTTTGGTAAACCCTACTCAAGTGGTGATCAAGTTCGAAAAAATCTAAGGAGTCTGCCTACCAATTGGGAGATAAAAGTAGTCGCACTCGAATCTCAAGATCTAAAAAAACTTTTATATGATAAACTACGAGGAGATCTTATAGCATTCAAGAAGACCCATCTCAAGAAAATAAATCAGAAAGAAAAGAAGAAAATAGTTGCCTTCAAAGCTACAACTGAAGGACCTGAAAATGATATTGATGTCGACCCAGAAGCTCTTGAAGAAGAAATTGCCATAGTATTAAGAAACATGGATGGATTAATGAGAAAGTAAGGGAAGTATGCCACCCAGGAAAACCAGGCAATACAATGAACAAGACAAGAATGATGGAAAGTGTTATGAGAGTGGAAGGTATGGGCATGTTCAAGCTGAATACCCGGATCTTAAGAAAATTCTCCAGGGGATTTAATAAAAACAAATCCTTCGAAAGATGGAGCGATGAAGACAGTTCGGAACATGAAGAAATAGCAAACATGTGATTCATGACCATTTTGGAAAACGACATGAACAAGTACTCTAGTTAATGGACTGATGAAGATGCATCAGACAATGAATGCAAAGAAGATACTGAAAATTGTTTCATGGCACGAGGTGAAACAAGCGAGGTAAGATCCTATAACTGTGATAGATGTAATGAATTGCAGGATATTCTTGACCTTACTCTAAAGGAGTCTTAAAAAATATTGAATGAACTAAGGAGACTCAATAGAGAAAAAAGGACTGGGAACTTAAGCTTGAAGTCTGTGAAATCGAAAGAGAGGTACTTCCAGATGAAGTTTAGGAACTGCAAATGCAACTTAATTTCATTCGCAAGCCCACCAGTCACAACTCTGTCAAATCTAACCATGCGACATACAAGTCAACTGGAAAAGGTCTGACTAGAACTGAGTTTACAAGTACTAACAAAAGTGGGAGGTCAAAAATTGTATCAATTCATGTGTGTCATTACTATAACAAAGTTGGTCATAAATACTCATTTTGTAAATTTCATAAATCAAATGTCTCAGGATGGATTGGAAACCTAAAAACAATCCCGATTCAAGTAATACTAACCAATAAGGACCCAAGCAAGCTAGGATAACGGTGATAACTCTAATTTGCAGGACTAGTACAGAAAGAGTCACAAAGGAAAAGAGTATTTAGACAGTGCGTGTTCCAGTCACATGACGGGAGACAAAAATCTATTCAAAGAAGTCACAAAAATAAATGGAGGAAATGTCAAATTTGGAGATGACTCAAGAGTAAAGATAGTTGGAACTGGCATAGTTCCATTCAACAATAATTGCGATATTATGGAAGTTTATCAAGTGGATGGACTCAATTACAATCTTCCAAGTATAATCCAACTGAGTGATTTTGGGTACGAAGTTAAATTCAAGAAGATTGGATGTTATATTGAAGATGAGACAAGTAAAATTATTCTTCCAGGTAAACCGTATGGAAACGTCTACATTCTTGATGGCATTGAAAATATAGATAGTCATATCTGTTTAGCATCCATATCCGATGATCCATGGCTCTAGTCATAAAAAACATGGTCATGCAAGCATGCATCTTATTGCAAAAGTCTCTAAGAATGACATAGTTATCGGTCTTCCTAAGTTCAATTTTTCTAGAAATCATGTATGT
Organism: Nicotiana paniculata; assembly: GCA_005239505.1. Classification (NCBI taxonomy): domain Eukaryota; kingdom Viridiplantae; phylum Streptophyta; class Magnoliopsida; order Solanales; family Solanaceae; genus Nicotiana; species Nicotiana paniculata. Next base: position 15,518 of record ML354251.1, read on the forward strand.
GATGCATGCCAAGTTGGTAAACAAACTACAAACTCTTTTAAAACCAAGGACATTATGTCTACTGCCACGCCTCTACAATTGCTTCACATGGATCTGTTTGGACCTACTAGAACTGCAAGCATTGGAGGTAAACAATATGCTTTCGTTATTGTTGATGACTACTCACGCTTTACATGTGTGATTTTCTTATCTCATAAAGATGAAGCATTGAAATTTTTTGATATTTTATATAAAAGAATTGAACGAGAAAAGGGGAATCATATAGAAACTATTCAAAGTGATAATGAGGGAGAATTTGAAAGCAGAGCGTTTGAAGAATTTTGCAACGATCAAGGATATACTCATAATTTCTCAGCACCAAGGTCACCACAACAAAATGGAGTGGTTGAACGCAAGAATAAAACTCTGCAGGATATGGCAAGAACTATGATACTAGAACATGCTCTCCCAAATCATTTCTAGGCAAAAGCAGGTTGCACAGCTTGTCACATTCTCAACAGGTATTTGATTCGACCCATTTTGAAGAAAACTCCATACGAATTATGGAAAGGTAAGAAACCCAATATTGCATACTTTCATCCTTTTGGAAGCAAATATTTCATCCACAACAATCTTAAGGAAGGTTGACCTTCCCTTGAACCAGTCGCGGAGCTCTCAACTGAGTTGTTTAGGTTATGGAATTCCATCTCTAGTTGGGGGTTTCAATTGAAAAAAATATGGTGCGGGTTCACATTTCTCGACCAGTTCAGGTTCAAGGGAGGGTGATCGAGGGGACCCAGACTTTCGATCTCTTCTCTATGACGGGAGCTTTTGTATCAAGAGTGTGTTGGGGAGGCCAGGAAGATGGATTGGATCGAGAGGCGGTGCTTATGCCTCTTATTTATCGATATGATTCCCATCATTTTCAGTCTATGGCGAAGGAGACAAGGGCGCGACACCGAACATGTTCTACCCACAACCTTCATCTGTCATTAGTAATCTCAATTCTCTTTTCCTATTCACTAGTACACTGCGCGCTACAACTAGCATCCCCTTTACTAGGTTGGGAAAAGGATAGCGTGCAACGGCTGATGAAAAATCAGCAACTTGTTAGGAGTCAGTTTTGGCTTTCCCCTTTCCTCTTATCAGTCAGATAGGTTTTTCACCAATCTTGGTAAGTTTGATCCAATGAGTGATGAAGGTATATTTCTTGACTACTAGAATAACATTAGATATTTTAGAATCTATAAGAAGTGTAACCTATGTGTAGAGGAATCAATTCATGTTATTTTTTATGACAATAACACTATGGCCGAGAAAGGAGATTTTGCAGGTAGTGAAGAGATCAGCCAAAATCAGCAAAATATTAGTGAATAGAAGAGTTCAAAAGAAATTGTTGACAAAACGACTGAAATCCCACAGTCGATTAATGAAGGCGTCAATGAGCACGATCAACCTCTGAACGAGTCAACTAATCAACGTAATGAAACAGTACCAAATGACTGGAGAAGCGAACCAGAATATCCTCAGGAGTTCATCATTAGAAATCCAACTGATGGAATGAAAACATGAGGAGCTTTAAATAAAAAGATCAGCATCACACTCATATCTCAAATAGAGCCAAAGAAAGTTGACGAAGCCTTGAAAGACTCAAGTTGGGTACAAGCAATGCAAGAAGAACTTGATCAATTTGATAAAAATCATGTTTGGACGTTGGTGCCCAAACTAGCAAATGCACCAATCATAGGAATCAAATGGGTATTCAGAAATAAACTGAATGAAGAAGGTAAAGTTATCAGGAATAAAGCAAGACTAGTCGCTCATGGTTACTCTCAACAAGAAGGAGTCGACTATGATGAAACCTTCGCTGCGGTAGCACAGTTAGAATCAATTTGTATTTTATTAGTATATGCTTCTTTTAAAGGTTTTAAAATTTTTCAAATAGATGTTAAAAATGTATTTTTAGATGGCTTTATTGATGAGGAGGTTTATGTTAAACAACCTCCCAGTTTTAAAAAATCACAGTTTCCTTATCATGTGTTTAAGTTTACTAAGGCTCTGTATAGGCTAAAGCAAGCACCTAGAGCTTGGTATGAAAGATTAAGCTTATTTTTGGTTAGCCATAAATTTTCGATATATAAGATTGACACTACTCTTTTTATCAAGAGATCATCTTCTGGAAATCTCATTATCCAAATTTATGATGATGGTATTATATTTGTAAGTGCTATGTCACGACCCAAATCCCAATTTAGGTCGCGATGGCGCCCAATTTTGATTTCAGGCAAGCCAACTTTAATTTACTAGTGATCCCTTTTTAATTTATAAAATAATTCACCATACTTAAGAGGTTTTTCTTTCAAAAGCATAACTTTGAAGTAAATTAGTGACTTAAACGACCAAAGTGAGCAATAAATATAGTAATCACCACCATCATTACAACCCAAAAGAATAGAATATCCACTACGTGGGCATGCCAGGAACTGGCGTCACAGGTCTACGGGCATCTAATAGAAACTAGTATCCAAAAGAAAGTACAAGTTGCCCTACTGTCTGAAGAAATAGTACATACATAATAAAAGAAAAGAGGAACTCCAGGGTGCTGCCTGAGATTAGCGTCAAGGAAAGCAGCTCACCGAGAAATCCACGCCCACTATACGTCAGGGACGAGCGCCGGATGAATACCCAGATGCACCTGCCTCAGAGCCTGTACAATTAAGTACAGAACCGTAGCATGAGTACATAAATAGATATGTACCCAGTGAGTATCCTGCCTAATCTCGAAGAAGTAATGACGATAGGTAGACGTGATACTTACTAGGGTCAACATTTTTAAATAACATAATTTAATAGGAACTAGGCAAGCATAACAGTCGTAGAAATCACAAAGATATAAATTATCAAGTATAGTTGTAATTACCTTTGCATGTCAAATTTCACTAGCATATAATGTACTAAATTCCATTTTTCACATGAAACAGTTTATACAGTTTCAACAAATTCCCAGTAAATCATATAGCACATAATAGGCCAGAAGCGTACGGTCGAAGCGTCGCGAAAACAAATGTGCACTGCCAAGGGTCGAACGACTCGAACCATAGATGCATCTATTACCCCGCTCGCAAATTGAACATGCGACGCGGTTGACATAATAGTATGGCTATTCCGCTCACGAATCATATGTGTGACGCGGGTGCCGCATACATACATAAAATTATCAATATTAAGGAGTTAACACAGATTATACTTTAAGGCAATAACTTAAGCAGTATAATATGGAACACAACTTCCTAATATTCTCATGACAATTCAAGGATAATAAGCAACTCAAAATACGTTTAGGAATACATGTAAGGCACATATAAGCATGCTCGTGCGTGCGTAGCCCCCGCAAATAAGGACATGCAATTATTTATAATCACCTATGGGGACAATTCCCTCTTACAAGGTTATAAAGGAGACTCACCTTGTGTCGAACCTACTCTCCGGGTCAAGAACGCGCCCGAAACTCCAAACTCGTCACCTAAGGACTCAAAACTAGCCAAATGTTACACAAATATATCAATTCATGCTCAAAAGTATGGAATTTCCCTATTTAGTTAACCAATTTATCCCACTTTGTAATATCTCAAAATACACCCCCGGGCCCACATGCTCAGATTCCAAAAAATTTCGAAGGAAACACTTACCCATAGCCTAAGGATCGTTAATATATAGTTTTTGTATGATTCCATGGAAAATTTCGTGGTAATTTTCCAAATTTTCATAAAACCTAGATTTTCACTCTAACCCATGATTTTCCACTAATTAGGAGGTTAATCTATCTAGGATTTCATGTATTAAACTAATATTGGAGTTGAAATCACTTACCTTTCAGTAGCTAGGTGGATTGGCCCTTTCCCAAGCTCCCTAAGTCGACAATGGTGGAAGAAAAATGGATAAAATGAACCTTTCCCGTGTTTAAAAGAACACACTACTTGACAGTGGTTCCGCACCTGCGGCTCAAGGATCGCACGTTCGAGCAAAGGCTCGCACTTGCGGAAATGGACGGGGAAGCCTAGGCTCGCACTTGCGGAGAGGAGACCGCACCCACGGAACTTTGTCCGCACCTGCGATAAATTGGCTGTCCGCTGGGGGTCGCACCTGCGAGGCTGGGGCCGTAGGAGTGGTCCCTCATCTGCGACTGGGCCACCACACCTGCGGTCACACCAAAACAGGTGCACCAACAGCTATTTCAGCTGGTTTTTAGCCTCGTGTGGTGTCCGACAGGCACCTGGGCCCACCCGATCCCCCGTCCAAATATATTAACAAGTCCCAAATCATAATACGGACTCGATCGAGTCTTCGGAACACTCAAAACAATGCTAAAACTCAAAATCACATCCCCAAACCCCTAGAATCATAACTTAAGAACTTCAAGTTCTTGAATTCGCTAACAATGCGCCGAACCGATCTATACTACTCGGAATGACACCAAATTTTGCAAGAAAGTAATAAATGACATAACAGAACTATTCCCGGTTTCGGAATTCCGTTCGGACCTCGATAACACAAAAACACGCTCCAAACCAAATTTCTAACTTAAGGAAACTCTAATTTCGATATTGGGCATCGAAACACCCCCGGGTCATCCAAAACCCATTCCGAACATACGCCCAAGTCTGAAATTATCATACAAAGCTACTGGAACCGTCGAAACTTGATTCCGAGGTCGTTTACTCAAAATGTTGACCGAAGTCAAACTTTGGCCTTAAAAGCCAACCTTAAGGAACCAAGTGTTCCTATACCACTCTAAACGCTTCGGAATCCCGAACCACCCGTCCCCTCAAGTCATAAATCATAATAATCCGCTACGAGAAGTCTCATTTAGGGGAACGGGGTCCTGATACGCGAAACGACCGATCGGGTCGTTACATGTTAACCCTGTTTTATGCAAGGAGTTCTCACATCTCATGCAAAGTGAGTTTGAAATGATCGTGATGGGAGAATTAAATTTCTTCCTTGTACTCCAAATTCATCAATCAAATGAAGGGATCTTTATCTCTCAGACAAAGTACACAAATGAGCTAATACAAAAATTCGAAATGGACAATGCCAAGGCAATTGGGACTCCCATGAGTCCAGCTACATCTCTTGACAAAGATGAAGAAGGAAAATTAGTTTTGATGAATCAAAATATCGTGGAATGACAGGATCTCTACTCTATTTAATTGCGAGTTGTCTTGACATAATGTTTAGTGTATGCAGATGTGCTATGTTCCAAGCACCTCCAAAAGAGTCACATTTAAGTGATGTGAAGTGAATTATTAGATACCTTATTGGAACTACTTCACATGGATTATGGTATCCACGTCTTAAAAATTTTAAGCTTGAAGGTTTTTCAGATGCGGACCTTGCCTGTGATAAAGATGACAAGAAGAGTACAAGTGGATTATGGTATCCACGCCTTAAAAATTTTAAGCTTGAAGGTTTTTCAGATGCAGACGTGGATACACATGGATTATGGTATCCACGTCTTAAAAATTTTAAGCTTGAAGGTTTTTCAGATGCAGACCTTTCCTGTGATAAAGATGACAAGAAGAGTACAAGTGGAACGTGTCAATTTCTTGGCAACTCACTTATTTCCTGGAACAATAAGAAACATGAACCGGTTGCATTGTCTACAACTGAAGCTGAATAATTGCCATTGGGCAATGCTGTGCTCAACTACTTCGGATGATTCATCAATTAACTGACTATGATCTTTCGTTTAAGCCTGTTAAAATTTTCTATGATAATTCCAGTACTATATGTCTTTCAAAAAATCTTGTGCATCATTATAGAGCAAAGCATATAGATATCAAGCATCATTTCATTAGAGACCATGTTCTGAAGGGTGACATTGAATTATCTTTCTTTAATACGGGAAACCAATTAGCTAATATTTTTTCTAAGCCTCTTCTAGAGAATATGTTTAAAACCCTAAGGGAATTTTTTGGCATTATTACCTTTTTCAAATAAGGATTTCATTTTTGTTACTTGAAAGATTGCGTATCACAATAGTTTTTGGTAAAAATATTTATTACTGTGTTACTTTATTATTGCTGCCTATTGCATTAATTATGCACCTCCGTTTTTAGCCTTTCTTTCCGCCTTTTTTGCTTACCGAGATGGAAACTGAATCAATCAGTCACGTCTCTTGCCTTTCTCTGCCCCGTCAATCATGTTGATTCAGTCACGTTGCTTCACTCCTCTATCCACCTCTATAAGTCCGTCTCTCCCTTGAAGATCTCTACATCCTTCCTTCAATCATCCTCTCCAATGGATAAAGCCTCAAGAAATCCATTTGGTTCCACCCGCAAAAGCACCCGTTCCAAGACAAAAACCCCCTCTCAACCATCAAAACCAGTCACTATTAACTCTGACCACTATGAGGGTTTTTCGTTTTCTCAAGAGATCATCCCTGATAATGATCGAGAAGAAAAGAAACTGGGGAAGCGACCCATAGAAGAAGGAGCAACAACGTACACTCTGAAGAAGGTGAAGATCGACCTGGAAAATGAACTTGAGTCCGAACTAAACTATTGGGATTCTCCCAATACGAATAATATCGTCTCCTTCAAAGGTAAGACACTCACTCATGGAAGGTCATCAATTTGGAAGAGATGGAAGCCCTAAATTGCAAGGTAAATGAATTCTTCAGTTTTCAAGGTTGGAAAAATTTCTTTTCTTTAACTCTTCCAAAGGTCTATGAAGACTTAGTTCGCATATTCTATGCAAATCTTCGCTCCTAAGAATCTGATAAAATTGAGTATTTCGTGTTAGGTCAGCGCATTATTCTAGACTGTTCTACTTTTGATACTCTTTTTAAGTGTAAAAGTTCTGGTACTCTGCTTTGTTTAAGAACTCTTGGCCTGATGATTTTGAAGTGTAAAGGTTCTGGTAATCTTCGAACATTACATCTTCGTAGTTGTTATTTGGGAGATGTTTCAATCATTAGGGATTTGGGGATTTTAGAAATTCTTAGCTTTTCCTATTTGATAGTGAGGATGCTACCGGTAGGTCCGTATGGTGATTTTGAACTCAGACGTATGTCCGGATTTGTATTTGGATGTTTTTAGAAGGTTTAGACAAAAATTAGAAATCCAAAAGTTTGGAAAGTTCATAAGTTTGACTGAAAGTTTAATTTGAGGATATTAGATTCATTGTGGTTCCGGGAATTGGAATAGCTTCGTTATGTCATTTGTGAATTGTGTGCAAAATTCGAGTTCATTCCGTGATGATGTGATATGTTTTGGCGCGAGTTTTAGAAATTGAAAGTTCAAAGTTCATAGATTTTGATTTGTGGTGCGAATCGTCGTTTTGATGTTGTTATGTGTGATTTGAGGCCTCAAGTAGGTCCGTGTTATGTTATTGGACTTGTTGGTATATTTGGATGGCTTCTCGAGTGGCCCGGGTGAGTTTCGGACGGGGTTCAGATCATTTTCATTTCATGTTTCATTGCTCAAGATTTCTGGTTCTGGTGTTTCTGCATCTACAGAAGAATGTGCATCTGCAGATGCGGACAATTGGCCGCAGAAGCATAGCAGGCTTGGATGGAGGTCATCAAAGATGTGGAGGAGGAGTCGCACCTGCGAGTGCGCGGAAGCGAAATTGTTCCACAAGTGCGAGGGGCCAGCTGGTTAGTTGTGGTTGCAGAAGCGAAACAGTTACCGCATTTGTGGTGGTCGCAGATGCGACTATTTGTCCGCAAATGCGGAAAGTACTGGGCAGAGGCTATAAAATCGAGGTTATTGGTTCTTTTATCATATTTTGTGATGTGGGACTCATATTGAGGCGATATTTGGAGCAAATTTCATCACAAGGATTAGGGTAAGTATTATACACTTGGTTTTGATCTTATTCCACAAATCTATCTTCATTTTCGGCAATTGGTTGATGAATTTTAGAGAGAAATTGGGGAGTTTTGGCCTAAAGTTTCCTAATATGTATTTTTGAGTTTTGAGCATCGAATTGGAGTCGAATTTGAGTGAAACTAGTATGGTTGGACTCATAATTCATGGGTTGTCAAATTTTGTGAGTTTTGTTGGGTTCCGAGGTGTTGGCTCGGGTGTAATTTTTGGTCGTTTTTGGGTTTTGATTAAGGATTCGATCTTTATCATTTGGAATTGTTTCCTTGGGATTTTTTTTGATGTATTTGAGTTTTTTTTGCTAATTCCGCGCTGTTCGGAGGTCGCTACGCGTGTGATGCCATCTTTGGAGCATCGCTTGGCTTGCTCGGCATTTGTATTGGCTCATTCGAAGTAAGTAACTCTTCTAAACTTAGTGCTGAGGGTATGAAACCCCGAATTGTGTGTTATGTGAACTGTAATGAGGTGACACACATGCTAGGTGACGGGCGTGTGGGCGTGCACCCTGTGAAATGTGACTCCGATATTTCTATGGAACTGTATAGTGGCCTTATTTTGTTGATATCTGTATTTTCATCATGTGATAAAGTAAATAAGCTGTCAATCATGATAAATATCATGTTTAGGATTTATGTTGATATTGTTAGGACCCATAATGGTTGTTTCTTGCTGTCATCTCAGTTGTTGTTTATTGATACATCATATCATTATTGTTGGGCTAGTTTCATGACACTGTGAGCTCGTGAGTGAGACTGGAGATATTGATGATTGAGTGAGGCTGAGAGCCTGATTATGAGTGAAAGTTATGGGATCGGGCTTCATGCCGCATCATGTTATTTTGATTTATGCCTAGATCTAGCTTATGATAGCGGTTGGGCTGTAGGAGCCCCTCCGGAGTCTGTACAAAACCCTAGTGAGCGCGGTTAATTATATTAAGGGATGGATCTTCCCTGGACATGGATCTTGTCCGAAGAATTTATATACCTGGAGATGAATCTTCTCCTTGGGGCCAGATTGACCTTCCTCGGTACTGAGTGATTGATGGTCAATGATGTATATATTTCGGGATGGATCTTCCCTGGGCCGTATGGGCCATATACAGTACCGAGTGGTTAAGCATGATGAGTGAAAGTGTGAGATAGTGATATTGAGTACTCTGAGAGCGTGTGTACACGATTCATCTCTGAGATACATGGCATTGGCATGCACACATGACATACAGGCATATAGATGCATTTTTCCTCATGCTTCACGGTATCACGTCATTCATGACTTTTTACACACATTGATATGTGGGCATAGAGAGGTATTTCACACTTGTTATATGGAAAGAAAAATGAAACATCTTATTTATTGTGGAAAGGATAATCGGAAAAAATGCTGTTTTTAAACTTACTCATATTTTTGGCATTTTCAGAAAAAGATTTGGGTTTTCACGGAGATAATTGAAAAGCATGACAATTTTCTGGAACTGTGAAGGAGCTGAGCATTTTTACTTCTGAGAGACCTCTTTTATTGATTGTATTATGTTGTTATGAACTGTTGTGGGATATTGGTATTGGACCTGACCTTGTGTTATCTCGTCACCGCTTTTAACCTAAGGTTAGGTTTGTTACTCACTGAGTACATGGGGTCGGTTGTACTCATACTTCACTTCTGGACCTTGTGTGCAGATGTTGGCTGCTGATATTACTGTGTTCGATGGGAGCGAGATTGAAGATGTACTTGCGTCCTGGATGTAGCTGCCTCTTGTTCGCGGTAACCTTAGATCTATAAAACTCTATTTATGTAGTTTTAAAACAGACTATGTATTTATTTCATTTCAGCTTTGTAAACTCTATTCTTAGAAGCTCATGATTTGTACTACCAGTCCTTGGGAAATGTATAAGATTCAGTAAATTTTCTATTTTATTGTACTATAAGCTTATCTGGAATTGGTAGATTGTTAATTGGCTTACCTATTGGGTTGGGTTAGGTGCCATCATGACTAGATGGATTTTGGGTCGTGACAAGTTGGTATCAGATCTCTAGGTTCATAGGTTCTGCAAGTCATGAGCAAGTGTCTAGTAGAGTCTTGCGGATCGGTATGATGACGTCCATACCTATCTTCGAGAGGATACAAGACATTTAGGATATACTTCCCATTTTTCTTTCCTTATCATGCAGTATTGATTGAGCTTGAAGCGTAACTCTTTGAATTCCTTCCACGCATGCGTATGCACATGTGAGCGCCTGGTAGAAGCTGTGCAACGACGATTTATGATTCCATGGTTTAGGTGTGAGATGTGATTTTGGCATGCTGAAGATGGGCCAGTCTGGAGGACTTGAAGCCGGGTTTTGACGATAGCTTGAGCATGGAGATTTAGATTGTGTGAGCACGTGCTTTTGGGACTTCTATGTCCGGTGGTGTCCATGTTAATGGAATTTGGGAATGGATGACTATGTGGTGAGTATGATGTGACTGCGAGATGTGTTCAGATTGTTCGAATGTGTTGAGAAGAGTATACTTGAGATATAACAAGGACTATTGGATGTTTAATTTCTGTCTTGATTTGTCGTATGGCCTTGAGTTACTGGTGTGTTGAAGGACCTCTCATGTTATTTAATTGTGGAGTGAAGTAGATTTTCATGTCATGTTATGAGTTCAGACTCAGGAAGATTAAGTGATTGCATAATAGTTATGACTATGGAAGAGTATAGAGAGATGTCAGTTTGAGGCAAAGCAGGTGAGTTACCTCCGCGAGGTGTCCTGAGGTTGTGTGGTCCCTATGATGTTTTGTAGAGAGTTCTTTTTTACTAGTGAATGATACATGTTGCAATTTTAGTTTGGATCGCTTGTGGAAGTTGGCTTGACCATTACAAGGGTGAATGTGAGATTTGCAGATAATTTAAAGTATTAGATGGTTTGTGTTACAAGAGCTCAGGAAGGAATTAGTTGAATCTCACTGCGGTATTATGGCAGTAATAGAGTATGGGAATTGTGAGTTATTGTGTGTTTTGATCTATGGCTTTGAGCCAAGTGGGGGAGTCTGCTATCGACGAGTTGATTGCACGATTATGTGTTGTATTGGTTCGGTTTGAGGTATACTGGTGAATCGGTTATGACTTTAGGGGTTGAGATTGAGGATGACTCGAGTAAGGGAATTCCTGGATACAGGTTGTATTGCACTCTATGGATATATAGGAATATGTAATGATTGAGTGGTTAGTCGTGAAGGATGTAGTATGCATGGAGTAGGAATTTTTCCAGTTGCTTAGGAGTGTGGGTTACTCCCTTGGGTGTTGGTGTGCTAATGGGGTACAAGTTGTTCGGTCCGTTTGGTTGGTTTAATTTAGATTTGAGAAGAGCGAATAAATCTCGAGAATGGTTCTATCGGATTCAAGATTTAAATGTAGAGATTTGGAATTTTCAAGATTTGTATATGGCTAGAAACTGAGAGTTACATTGGACGGTGTCGAGACTTGTGGAATTTTTATATCATTGTGGATTATTCATTTCAGTATCAAGAAGGAGAAGTAAAGAATTTTAGGTTCACATAAGGTCTCTTTAGAGTGAGGGTCTCGGTTGTGGTGCTTCAGGGTGCTTAAGAGGGAAGTCAGCGGCTTATGGGCCTTAGGGCGTTGTGGTTTTATACTAGGGTCTCTTATGTGGTGAATTTTGGTTAGGGATCGTGGTGTTCTAGCAAGGAGAAGTATCAATCTGAAGGAAACTTGGAAAGGACTTGGAGAAATAGGACAACTTGGTAGTAGGTTGGATCAGCACAGTAATGGGTATGATTGGTTCTTTGGGTACTTATGATGTGGCTAGTCCTTACAGGTGTTTCGTAGCAATGCTCTTGGGTTTTAGAGACCTGCGTGGCTGGGTTGAGTTATAGATATTCGGTTCTGATAGATTGGTTATGTGCAAATGGGTTTCAAAGAGTTCTCAATGGTTTTTACCACGGTTCGAGGGGTATATTTCCTACTGGCGTAAGGAGAATGTGGTGTATATTGGATTTCTCCTCGATGAAATCAAATGGAAGGTCCTTGGCTGATTGAGTATGTAGTTTCTTGTGACTCGGAGTGGACTATGAAGTTCCTGTATTTTTTTTTCATATGATGGCATGGTATATACGGTGTGTTGTATGGGATTGAGATTACGTGAGCAATATCACAGTTCAGTTTTGAAGGGAAGGTCATGAAATTCGTAGGCAGCATGGACGGTTTCAGATGACTAGGTAAATGATATTACTATTTGGTATGGCTTTATGAGAGTATACATTTCAGAAAGGGCGATGTGTTTGATTTATAGATACTTCACTAGTACTGCGGCACTCTCCTAGTTGATCGACTGCTGATATTCAAATTTTGCTATGTGGCATGGAAGAATTTTAGAAGTATTCCTCGTGGGACGATCGTGTATGAGAGATGTGTTAGACATTCTAGCGGTGTAGTTGGGATCAGATATGGTGATTCGTGTGTTATATGGATTTGGAGACTGGGAGTTCTCAAGAGCAAATTGTTTCATGGTTGTGGACTGTGAAGTCATGGGCGCAGTTAGCCAGATGATAATACGTGTTATGATTCAGTCATTGTGGGATTTCGGAGGTTTATTTATCTATTTGTGGGTGCCCGGAGTTGATGGGGGTCCATCAGTAGGCCCAATTAGAATGTATATTCCACATCGAGTCGGATTGGTTGGTTCCATAATGCTATTGTTGAGGGATGTGCCACTCGGTTGTTGCTGAGCTTATTTGTGTTCTGAAATTTTCTGTGAGTTACTCTTCTATGCTAAGAGGAGTTGTGATTCGTTGGTTTTAGGCACACATGGTACGGTTCTATTATGGTCTTATAACAAAATTTGAGTGAGATGAGTAATTGGGTATTGCATGATTGAGGGCGTATTGATTATATTTTTTCGGGTTTTGTGTGGCATTGTATCATCTGATTTTTCGTGGTTGTGGTAATGCACTTTGGGTACTTGATATCAAATTTCGCATGGTTATGGATTTTGAGCAGGGTGGCTCGAGGTATATGATATGGACTAACGTTTAGATGGAGTCGCGCATTGCAGCGGAGTGCTGTTGAGGTATGAACCTTTGTGTTAGAGTCAGGTGATGGTTCTATGGTGTGTGATGGGTTCTTAGCAATGCGTGGTGGTGGTACCCGTTGAGCTTGCGGGACGGTTCTCTTGATTGAGTCATTTTCGCTATTGAGTACATTTAGATTGTTGCTTATTGGTGCATGGATTGCACAGTTCGTGGATACGAGTAGTATTGGTTTTGCGTATCAGTAGAGTAGTTGGTATTCAATAAGATGAAGTCGTTGGATCTAGAATGGTTGCTATCAGATTTGATTGCGGTATATTTGGAAGGATAATATCGGAAGTCAACTTAGGAATTGGCTATAGTTCTTATTAAAGGAGAGGGAGCTCCACATATTGTTGATATGATGAATGGTTATGAGTTTGTGCGTGTTCTTTCATTATCGATGGTGTACAAAGGTTTTAGAATGAGGTTTTGTTAGGTATGAGGTTTATTATCGGGATTGGGTTGTTATGAGTAGTTACTGTTATTCGAGATTTTGCTATGTGCATTTGAGTTATGTGGTATATCCTGTGATTGTATCTTGGGTTATGGATGCGGTTTGGTACAACTTGTTCATATTTATACAACGTGTAGGTTGCGAGATGCAGATCTTATAAGAAATTCCGGATGTTGGAAAATTAGATTCTAAAGCTTATGGGCTAGGTTGAATTGAAAACTTTCAGTTATGTCATGTTATCGGATCTATATGGGATAGCGTGACGTGAGATCACCCCCTAATATGTTCATGGTAAGGTTACACGGCAATTTGATGGCTTTTGGAACAACTCTTGGCACATTCGAGGATGAACGTATGTTTAAGTGGGGGAGGATGTAACGACCCGACCGACCGTTTTGAGCATTTTCACTTCGCTTGGTAGTTTACGGGCATGAGTAGCTCTGTATGATGTATTATGACTCATATGAATCGTTGATTTTGGTTTTCAGGTTATTCGGAATCAGTTTGGAAGAATGGATTTCATTGTTGAAGCTTTAAAATGGAAGAGTTGACTAAGTTTGACTTTTTATGAATTTGACCCCGTAACGGAGTTTTGATATTTCCGGTAGGTTCGTATGGTGATTTTGAACTCAGGCGTATGCCAAGATTTGTATTTAGATGTTTCTTGAAGGTTTCGGCAAAAATTGGCAAAAATCAGAAATCTAAAGGTTTGAAAAGTTCATAAGTTTGACTGAAAGTTGACTTTTAGGATATCGGATTCGGATTGTGGTTCCGGGAATTGGAATAACTTCATTATGTCATTTGGTACTTGTGTGCAAAATTCGGGTTCATTCCGGGATGATGATATGTTTCGGCGCGAGTTTTGGAAATTGAAAGTTCAAGTTCATAGATTTTGATTTGAGGTGCGACTCGTCGTTTTGATATTGTTATGTGTGATTTGAGGCCTCGAGTAGGTCCGTGTTATGTTATTGGACTTGTTGGTATATTTGGACGGGGTCTCGAGTGGCCCAGGTGAGTTTCGGACGGGGTTCAAATTATTTTCATTTCATGTTGTATTGCTCAAGATTTCTAGTTCTGGTGTTTCTGTATTTGCAGAAGAATGCACGTACGCAGATGCAGACAATTGGTCGCAGCAGGTAGCAGGCTTGGCTGGAGGTCATCGCAGATGCGGAGAAGGAGTCGCACCTGCGAGTGTGCGGAAGCAAAATTGTTCCGCAGGTGCTAAGGGGCCAGCTGGTTAGTTGTGGTCGCAGAAGCGAAACAATTACCGCATTTGTGGTGGTCGCAGAAGCGACTATTTGTCCGCAAATGCATAAAGTGCTGGGAAGAGGCTATAAAATCAAGGTTTTTGGTTCTTTTATCATATTTTGAGATGTGGGACTCGGATTGAGGCGATATTTGGAGAAAATTTCATCATAGGGATTGGGGTAAGTATTCTACACTTGGTTTTGATCTTATTCCACGAATCTATCTTCATTTTTGGCAATTGGTTGATGAAGTTTAGAGAGAAATTGAGGGTTTTTGGCCTAAAGTTTCCTAATATGCATTTTTGAGTTTTGAACATCGAATTGGAGTCGGATTTGAGTGAAACTAGTATAGTTGGACTCGTAATTGAATGGATTGTCGGATTTTGTGAGTTTTGTCGGGTTCCGCAGAGCAAACTCGAGTGTGATTTTTGGTCAGTTTTGGGTTTTGATTAAGGGTTCGATCTTTATCATTTGGAATTGTTTCCTTTGGCTTTATTTGATGTATTTTAGTTTCCTTTGGCTAGTTTCGCGATGTTCGGATGTTGCTACGTGCGTGATGGCATCTTTGGAGCATCGCTTGGCTTGCTCGACATTAGTATTGGCTCGTTCGAAGTAAATAACTCTTCTAAACTTAGTGTTGAGGGTATGAAATCCCAAATTGTGTGCTATGTGATTGGTAATGAGGTTGACGGGCGTGTGGGTGTGCACCTGTGAATTGTGACTCTGATGTTTCCATGGTACTATATAGTGGCCCTATTTTGTTGATATTTGTGTTTTCACCATGTATAAAGCAACTGAGCTATCAATCATACTAAATATCATGTTTAGGCTTTATGCTGATATTGTTAGGACCCATAGGGGTCGTTTTTTGTTGTCACCTCACTAATTTCATTGATATTTCATACTCAGTCATATTCATGCATTCATATCAAAACTTAGTCTCAGTTGTTGTTTATTGATACATTATATCATTGTTATCGACATAGTTTCATGATATTATGAGCCTGTGAGTAAGACTGGAGAGATTGATGACTGAGTGAGGCTGAGAACATGATTATGAGTGACTATTATGGGATCGGGCTGCACGTCGCATCATATTATATTGATTTAAGCCTGGATTTGGTTTATGATAGCGCTTGAGCTGTAGGAGCCCCTCCAGAATCTGTACACACCCCTAGTGAGCGCGGTTGATTATATTGAGGGATAGATCTTCCTGGACAGGGATCTTGTCTGAAGCATTTATATACCTGGAGATGGATCTTCTCATTGGGGCCGGATTGACCTTCCTCGGTACTGAGTGACTGATGGTCAGTGATGTATATATTCCGGGATGGCTCTTCCCTAGGCCGTATGGGCCATATACAGTACCGAGTGGTTGATCATGATGAGTGGAAAGTGTGCGACAGTGAGATTGAGTACTCTGAGAGTGTTAGTACACGATTCATCTCTGAGATACATGGCATTGGCATGCACACATGACATACATGCATAAAGATGCATTTTTCCTCATGCTTTACGGTATCACGTCATTCATGACTTTTTACACACATTAATATGTGGGCATAGAGAGGTTTTTCACACTTGCTATCTGGAAAGAAAAATGAAACATCTTATTTATTGCGGAAAGGATATTCGGTAAAATTACAGTTTTTAAACTTACTCGTATTTTTTGTATTTTCGGTAAAAGATTTGAGTTTTCACTGAGATACTTAAAAATCATGACTATTTTCTGGGACTGTGAACGAGCTGAGCATTTTTACTTCTGAGATACCTCTTTTATTACTTGTATTATGCTGTTATGAACTGTTGTGGGATATTGGTATTGGACCCGACCTTGTGTTAGCTCATCACTGCTTTCAACTTAAGGTCAGGTTTGTTACTTACTGAGTACATGAGGTCGGTTGTACTCGTACTACACTTCTGCACTTTGTGTGCAGATGTTGGCCGCTGATATTGTTGTGTTCGATGGAAGCTGAATTGATGATGTACCTGCGTCCCGGTTGTTGCTGCCTCTTGTTCGCGGTAGCTTTAGATCTATAAAACTGTGTTTATGTACTTTTCAAACAGACTATGTATTTATTTCATTTCAATTTTGTAAACTTCATTCTTAAAAGCTCATGATTTGTATTATCAGTCCTTGGAAAATGTATAAGATTCAATAAAGTTTCTATTTTATTGTACTATAAGCTTCTCTGGAATTGGTAAATTATTAATTGACTTACCTAGCGGGATGGGTTAGCTCTCATCACGACTAGATGTATTTTGGTTCGTGACATCAAATGTTAGGAGCATATCTGTCGCCTATTGTCCTGAATTGCGCTATCTATTTCCACTTTCCGTCGCTGGAAATCTATTGCATCTTCATCAACTTGAAATTATTGATTGTCGGATTATGGCCTCAGTGTTTTTTGAGGAAAATACATAGTCTGGAAATGCAACGAATAGTAAGATTATCCTCCCAAACTTACGTGAGTTGCGGCTCACCAAAGTGAGGAAGCTCTCCTCTTTCGTCAAAGGGATTGACAGCATTGAGTTTCCTAGATTGAATATACTTCACAGAACCAAGTTTGATCCTTAGGAGTATTAGGATCTGGAATTCCCTCTTAACCCAAAAGTAACTTTTTCCTTGGTTCGGTATTCCATTCATTTGGATTTATGTCTACATTATAAATTTCAAGATTTGCCCTCATAAAATATACTAGTCTTATTGATCAAGGATGATCTAGTGTCCATGTTCTATTTTTATTAACTGTTAGTTGCTGTATTTTTTATTGTTAGTTGTTCAAATTTTGGTGGAAATAAATGTGGTGGTAGAACAAGTCTTCAGCAACCAAAAAGCTAGGTAACAGGCTTTTAAAAAGCTCCTGATTTTCAGCAACAGTTCTGGTGATTTTTAGGTACAGAATCAGACCCTAAGTAGGATATAAAAAGATCTGTGTAGGTGCTTGAAAAAACAGACAGAGAGAGAGAAGAGAGAGATGTGTTTTACTATGTAATTCCTCTCAATTTCAACAATAAAAGAAGGTCTTTCAGTTTGAGTTTCATTGTCTTTCTTTCCCTAATGTTTTGATTACACTATAGAACTATTGTTTTCATTGAACACTCCTCACTTAAGCAGATCATATTATGGTATCAAAGCAAATAGATCCTGTCTGTGGATGGTGCAAACAAAGTCCGGGTACAAAGCAACAGGTGAACAACTTTCGGAATTGCACATACGTCACCTTAGTCCCAAAAATTTTTAAGGTGGAAACGAAGGTTGAAATCCATGTGTACGACGGAGTAGTTGATCCAGAGACACTAGATTCATGCTAGACCAGTTGGATACATATTTCACTTTCCAGAGGCTTAACAATGCCCAAAAAGTTGCCTACACACCGTTAAAAATGACGTGACATGCAAAAACTTGGTGGAAGGCTATTACTAAAACTAGAGAAGTTGATGGCCTTACCTAGAGTCAATTTAAGCGCCTCGTACGAAAGGAATTTTATTCTATGGGGTACTTAGAAGAGCGGTGGAACCAGTGGCATCGACTACGACAAAAGAACGATCGAACAGTACAAGACTACACCATTGAGTTTAGGAGACTAGCACTAACCTTGGGAGTATCCTTGAATGACCCGTCAACCTGCACAAAGTATCTATCTGGTTTACATGAGCGTATTCGGGCTGAACTAAGTCTCTTTCCAGTTAGGATTTATCTAGTGCAAGCACCACAGCAATGGCTATAGAAGGAAGATATAGGGCATATGGCGAGAAGAAGTCACACACAGGAAATTTCAAGCAGACCAAGAAATTCAGTTCTAAAAACCAAAAAAAGGGTGACTCTTCTTCCCTAACATCCAAATCAAGAAAGTATTGTGGGCACTGTAAAATTGCTAGTCATGACAAGAAAGAATGCTGGAAGTTGCATTCAGAATCGTTCCCAAAGAAATGAAAGAAAGAGGAGAAAGGGAAGCATACAGCAGCACTAACTGTTCCTGAAGATCTTGTTGAGCTCAGGAAAGTAAGTAACGCGGACACAAGTTTGTCTTTGATGGCCATGCCGAAGGAGAAAGGCTCGCGACCGCCCTCTACACCGGATATTAAAGAAGAAGGTATCCAGATTAAACAAGATGTGATTGGAGCTATATTCGAACCAGGAAGTCAGAAAAATCTGATATCTGCAAGCTTAGTGCAGAAGCTAGGACTGGAAACAGTGCCTCATCCTCGTCCTTATAACTTGGGATGGATTCACAAAGGAGCAGAGACGAATATCCAGAAGCAATGCAAATTGTGATTTGCCATCACCGGCGAATTCATTGATGAGGTGTTGTGCGAGATAGTTCCCCTTGATATTTGACAAGTGATCTTCGGTAATCCCTATCTCTGGGAACGAGATGCAATCTATTATCTAAAAGTTCAGAAGTACCACCTTCGAAATGATGGAAAGACATATGTCGTCCATGAAGATATTCCAGAGCAAACAATGTAATTAGTAACAGATGGTTAGGCTAAAAGATTACTAAATGCAAGTCAGTGGTTCGTGCTAATGTTGATCAGGTCAATAAAGTCAATACCCAAGGTTGAATCTATTACTTTTTCTGGCAAGGAAATATAGGGCAATTTTCAGCATTTATTAAATATGCTGATTTATTTGAAGAAATGTGTAGATTACCACCAACGAGAGCAGTAGAACACGAGATTCAGCTCCTCTCTGACTCAACTTTACCAAACCTTAATATGTATCGTAACTCGGTACTGGAAAATGAGGAAATTAAGTGGCAAGTGCAGGAGTTTCTAGAAAATGGTGTGATTAAGCCTAGCAGCTCACCATGTGGCTCACCAGTTGTCTTGGTTCCAAATAAAGATGGAGGATGGAGGATGGCGTGTGTGTATCGATTACCGAGCACTTAACAAGATCACCATCAAGAATCGTTACCCCCTAAAACCAGCAACTGTGTTCACCAAACTAGACATGAAGTCTGGTTATCATCACGTCCGAATCCGTGAAGGAGAATCCTGGAAAACGGCATTTAAGACGCGCCAAGGCTATATGAAGGGATGGTAATGCCTTTTGGTTTATGCAATGCTCCTGCAACCATTATGCGGTTGATGAACGATGTATTGAGGCCTTATACTGAGCAGTTTGTTATTGTATACCTTGACTATATTTTGATCTACAGTCGTTCAAGGGAAGAGCACATTCAGCATGTGAGGCAAGTATTTCTACTATTACCACAACATCAGTTGCATCTCAACAAGAAAAAGTGTGAATTCGGGAAGGCCACACTGGTGTATCTTGGGTTCGTGGTAGAAATGGAAACCTGCAGATTGATCCTAATAAAATCAAGGTGATCACAGAATGGCCAAGACCAAAGACAGTAACAGAGGTGCGAAGTTTTGTGGGGTTTTTCATTATCTTCGAAAATTCATCAAGAATTTCTCCATCTTGGCATCACCTCTACATTCACTGACAAAAGCTAATCAACAATTCCATTGGAATCAAAAAGAAGAAGAAGAAGCCTTCCTTTTGCTGAAAATAAAAATAAGTGAGGCACCAATCTTGGCGCTACCCATTCTCCAAAAACCTTTTGAGATAGACGCAGATGCTTCAGGTTATGCCATGGGCGCTGTGTTAATGCAGGAAGGGCGGCCAGTTGCTTATCATTCGTTATTTCAAGGAGCTCAGAAAAATTATCCCACTTATGACAAAGAGCTATTGGCGTTATATAAAGTCGTTAAGCATTGGCGGGTTTACCTTTTGGGAAAAGAAATAGTGGTTCATACCGATCATTTCCTTTTACAGTATTTACAAGTGCAGTCTCATTTGCAGCAAGCTTGTTATATGAAGTGGATGACATACTTGCAGCAGTTTAACCGTTATCAGGTACAAGAAGGAGCTCATAATAAGTTGGCTGACATGCTATCATGGCCTCCATTAACATCTTTATGCCTAGCTTTATTTATGAAGATTGAGCCAGCTTGTCATGAAGAATATGCAGGATGGTATCTTGAGGATCCTTTGTTTCAAGACAAGATAAAATAAGTTAAGGCAGGAAGAACTTCACGATTCAACATCCAAGATGGGCTGCTATTCAAGTATGGAAGGTTGTGTGTTCCTCGAGCTGTAGAACGCATAAGTTGGATGAGAGAAGCTCATACATCTAAAGTTGCTGGACATTTTGGAGAAACAAAGACGTTGTTGAATCTTCAAAGTTTTGTATATTGGCGGGGTATGCACGAAGATGTAAGTCGATTTATAAAGGGATGTGGATTATGTAGTGTCTCAAAGCCTGCTAAAAGAAAGCTTGGTTTGCACACTCCGCTATGAGTTCCTACTCGACCTTGGGAAAGCGTTTCTATGGACTTTTTGGGAGGTCTTCTAAAGACTCGACGTGGCAACGATTACCTATATGTAGTCATTGACAGATTCTCTAAGATGGTGGTATTTATTCCATGCAAGAAGACTGTTACTGGAGTGGAGGCAGCAAAGTTGTTCTTTGAAAATGTGCGGAAGATTTTTGGGTTGCCTAATTCAATCATATCAGACCGTGATACTCGGTTCTTGAGAAAATTCTGGAGCACTGTATGGAAGTTAATGGATACTAAGTTGAAACGGAGCACCGCTTTCTATCCACAAACTGATTGTTAGACAGAAGTGGTTAACCTGACGTTGGTTCATCTCTTGCGCGGCTACAACTTGTGCTACCCAAAAGCTTGGGATGAGAGCATACCATTTTTACAGTTTGCCATCAACCACACAATTCATGGTTCAACAACCAAGACCCCAACAGAAGTTTGCCTTGGATTCTTACCACAAAGTCCATTTGCTTTGGAGTTTACGGTTAAAGTAACTTTACAAGATGGCAAAGATGAGGCTGACGTACTCAAGGCTCAACGATTCATTAATCATATCCAACGAGTGCATCAGGAAGTGGAATAACAACTTTTAAAGTCACAACAAAAATATAAGGAGTGCCACGATAGCATCAAATACAGGGAGATTTCCAGGAAGGTGACTTGGTTTGGCTTCACCGAGGGAAAGAAAGGTTGAAAGGCGAATGCAGAAAGCTCAAGCCTATCAGGTATTGTCCCTTTCGGATTTTAAAAAAAAAATTGGAGATAATGCTGTCCAACTAGAATTGCCTGCCTATATGCAAATGTATTCAATTGTGAATGTTGATAAGTTAAAGTTGTTTGAAACATCTTTGCTTGATGATGAAACAACTTACATGCTTCTGCAATTGAAGATTTGGGTATCAGTAAGGAATTTGCCTTCTAGAGGACACTATATTGGAAAAGAAAATCATCTAAACCAGGCGTGGTATCCGACAATTGTATAGCATCGGAGATGAAGGGTCAACACCCCAAGACAGCTAAATGGTTCCGAAAAGAAACTGGACAAAAACAGTCTCCTCATCCTCAGTTATAAAGAACCAACAGGAGTTGATTTTTCATAGCGAAAGGGAGTCATGATCAAGGATGATCTAGTGTCCATGTTCTGTTTTTCTTAACTGTTAGTTGCTGTATTTTTTACAGTTAGTTGTTCGGATTTTGGTGGAAATAAATGTGGTGGTAGAACAAGTCTTCAGTAACAAAAAAGCTAGGTAACACACTTTTAAAAAGCTCCTGATTTTCAGCAACAGTTCTAGTGATTTTTAGGAACAGAATAAGAGCCTAAGTAGGATATAAAAAGATCTGTGTAGGTGCTTGAAAAGCACACAGAGAAAGAGAAGAGAGAGATGTGTTTTGCTATCAATTTCAACAATAAAAGAAGGTCTTTCAGTTTGAGTTTCATTGTCTTTTCTCTTCTTCTTTCCCTGATGTTCTGATTACACTATAGAACTATTGTGTTCATTAAACACTCCTCGCTTACACTAAAAACTGTGTTCCCTAAGCTGGCATGTCTGTCTCTTAGATATGTCGAAGACTTGAGGAGCTTCAGCCCGACCAAACACATCATTGCAATCTGTACATATCGATGGTTGTGTCGAGATGACAGCATTCACTATGGGATGCCTGAAAACACCTAAATTGGAAGAGATCTCTCTAGACACAACACACAAATGAGATTGAGGAGAAAGACCTCAATGGAGCCATTTAGCGTCGTTTCGAGAAACTCCCGCAGGTAGATACTACTCACTCGTCTCAAATTATCTGTCATATTCCTCTTTAACACGCTCATTTGTAATTAGGAAGGGGGGTTGGACTATTTTAACCTTATTTATGTTTTAAAATATAATCTCTCTTCATTACATATTTATTCTATTTATGTGTAAATCTCCCTGTGTTCGATATGTTTGTCAATCTTTGCATTTTCACCTACAAACATTTCAACTTTTGCTTCCCAAATTTCAAGCAACATTCAGAATTGTCTACCTTTTGTGTAATGCTTTTTTACACATAAACATTCTTATTTTTTCATTCTATTTTCAAATTTGTGTTGTCTCTTCAGTCTGCTTTTGAGAGTTCACTAGTTAAAAATACATTGACAATTCCCGGACTTTTCATATTTTGACATATTCATTAAAAAAAAGTAATAGTATTAGTCATGAAAAGTATTTGACTAGTTTATCCCTTTTTCTTCCTTAAATGAAAAACTCTTTGACTTCAGCTTCTATGTTTTTACTTTTTAGCCCTTAGCATTAATTACTTATTCCAAATTATTTTTCAAATTCATTAAAACAATACACCAATTAATATGAGTATCATGGCTTTTTACTCTTTATAGGGATGGAACAACAAGGTTTACCGTTACATCTTGTTTATTTTTGTTTTTCGCGGCTTATGTGTTCCTTTTGCTTGGCTTCAAAGCCTTACCATCCGTATTCGGTTTTTTTTGGGGGGTNTACAAGTTCTTATAATCCTGGTATATTACTAATATTCTGTACTAAACTTTCTTTAGAATAAGGAAGTAGAAATAGAAGGAGATGCTGATACTTAGAATCAAGAAGGAAAAGAAGAGGCGGATGATGGTGTTGCTGAACCTAAGCGGGGAGGCAGTCATCGGATGACTTCTTTTGGAATGTAAAATTCACCATAATGAAGTAATTAGTCGTGTTGTTGTGGTTGATCTTTAATGCTCTCCTTGCATTGGAGTGATGAGGAAGAAGAAGATAATGTTGAGACTGATCACGAGGATGATGAGGTACTGAAAGTTGAATTTTTCAGTAATTTTCTAGTATTTTTTAAATTAATGTGAAGAAATTGGCTTGTACAATACAAATATTTAGTTTCTAATTACTAGAAGAACATGACAATGTGCGAATGATCACATTGATCTTCCAGTTCTCAAGCTTTTCTATCACTAGCTAGAAAATGATGTATTGAGGCCAAAATTACCTTTTTACTTGCAAATGAAGACCGGATAATATTTTGCAAATGGTCGCATATAAGTTGTGATTAGTTAAATTTTCAGCTTTTTTACTTCTCACTGCTTTCAGCACGTTTCGAATTACATATGAAGAAAACATTATGGTAGTTAAATATATAAAATAATCATTTTGAACCCACTGATATAAATCCTTGATTCATATCCAGAGGCGGACTCAGGATTTTAACGCGACGGGGGCACCATTGTTTTGCTTGACCAGCGCCCCTAAAGACTTTTAGTGTTCAGGGTGTCAAGTTATTTATATAATCATTTTCAATGTATACACATATACATATACAAAATTCGGCTTATGGGGTCCGGTGACCCCTCACCACTATAGATAGGTGCGTCTATGTTCATATCTGCCTGTATAAAGTTGTAATCATAGAGAAAACTTGTTGTATCATTCCAAGAGATAAGCAATATAAATACATGTATATCAGTGTAATGATCCGGCTGGTCGCTTTGAAAGTTATAGGCCCGTTACCCCCATTTTCTGTTTCTTTTGTTCTTTACAGCTGTTATATGTCTTACTGGGTTGGTTAGATCGGGCCCGGAGTGATTTTGGGGTAAATTGAGACACTTAGTCTCTTAATTGGAAGCTTAAGTTGAAAATATATCGCCAGATGTCGACCCATGTGTAAACAACCTCGCATTTGAATTTTGATGGTTCTGTTAGCTCTGTTAGGTGACTTTGGTCTTAGGAGCGCATACAGAATGTGATTTGGAGGTCCGTAGTAGAATTTGGCTTGAATTGGCGAAAGTTAGAATTTTGGCGATTTCGGCCAGCTGTGAAAATTTTGATATCGAGGTTAGATTTGATTTTTGGGAATGTGAGTAGGTTCGTGGTGTCATTTGGGACTTGTGTGCAAAATTTAAAGTCAATCAGATGTGGTTTGGTAGGTTTCAGCGTCAATTGTGGAATTAAGAAGTTTAGAAGTTCTTTAAGCTTGAATCCGGGTAAAATTGGTGTTTTGATGTTGTTTTGAGTGATTCAAAGGTTCAACTAAGTTCTCATGGGGTTATATGACTTGTTGGTATAATTGGTTGAGGTCCGGGAGGCCTAGGGGTGAATTCGGATGGTTATCGGACTTGATTTCAACTTGGTGAAGCTGCTGAAATGGGTTGTATCTGGTGTGATCGCACCTCCGAGGGGGGTTAGCCGCAGGTGCAGTAGATGAGGGCAAGGCTTGGCTGCTGGAAGCACGGGTGCGAGAGATTGCGCGCATCTGCGAGCCTGCATATAGAGTAGATCTTGGGCATTTCCACAGAAGCGGAAGATGGACTGAAAAAATAACTCTGCGGGTGCGAAACCTGGAGCGCAAGTGCGAGCCCGGTGGACTTAAGTGGATTCTGGAGGTGCGGAACTTTGGTCGCAGAATCGTGTACGCGGAAACGGACTGGGAACCACATGTGCGGTTTTGTTGGGCAGAACCTATAAATAGAAGACTTCGAGATTTTTCACCATTTTTCTTCACTTTGAGCTCAGACTTTGGGGATGTTTGAGGAGATTTTCGAAGGTATTACTGAGGTAAGCTCCTTGTGCCAATTTATCTTCAATAATGATGTTTCCCCGGTGTTTTTACTCCTATTTGGTGAGTTTTTGAGGTGAAATTTGGGAGTTTAGGGCTTGAGAATTGGATAGTGGATTTTGAGGTTTTGGACGACCAAATGGTGTAAGATTTTGATAAATTTTGTATGGTTAGACTCGTGAGTGAATATGCTTTCGGGTTTTGTGACTTATGTCGAGTTTCGATATGTGGGCCCGAGTTGAGCCGATTTTGGATTTTAGGCTATAATTCAGTAGTTTTCTTGTAGAATTGATCCCTTTAGCCTATTTTGATTATCTCGTACTGCTTGTGACTAGATTCGAAGCATTTGGAAACCGATTCGAGAGGCAAGAGAATTTCGGAGTACGATTTCTGCGTAGTTGAGGTAAGTAATAGTATTAAA
This sequence comes from Nicotiana paniculata, assembly GCA_005239505.1. Classification (NCBI taxonomy): domain Eukaryota; kingdom Viridiplantae; phylum Streptophyta; class Magnoliopsida; order Solanales; family Solanaceae; genus Nicotiana; species Nicotiana paniculata. The sequence continues at coordinate 41,464 of ML354251.1, forward strand.
TCTGGTTTTGAGGGTATGAAACCCCAAAATCGGTATGATGTGATTATTTGGAGGTGACACATGCACATGCGAGGTGATGAGCGTGTGAGCGTGCACCGTGAGGGATTGTGACTTGGTCTGTCCCGTGAGACTGTAAAGTCGAATAGCCTATTGTTGCTTACATGTTTTTCTTGTCCTTTAGCAATTTGACTGCCTTTCATATTAGAAACCATGCTTAGGCCATATGATATCATTGTTGGGACCCGCAGCGATCGTGTACTTGTTGAATTGATTGCTAATTGCTGTCTTATACTCAGTCACAGTTTTACCTATGTGTCAAATCTCAGATCCCTCTCATTTCTTGTTAATACTTGTTGTTATCTTTGTCTAGTCTGAATATTATGATTACTGTGAGCTCGAAAGGCCGGAGAGGTTAGTGACTGAGATAGGGACTAAGTGTCGAGTTGTGAGCTATGTGAGATATATGGATCGGGTTGCACGCCGCAACAATCCTTATGGCTATATTGATGTATTATGAATCGGGTTTCACGCTACAACAAGCCTTATGGCTATATTTATGTATTATGGATCGGGTTGCACACCACAACGAGCCTTAGAGATACTTATGTATTATGGATCGGGTTGCACGCCACAACAAGATTGGATCAGGCTTCACGCCGCAGCAATATAGCGCTTGGGGTGAAGGAGCCCCTCCGAAATCTGTACACCCCCAGTGAGCGCAAGTACCTATTAAGTGTCCGTATATTGAGGGGTGAGAGCCGTGTATTGAGGGGTGAGAGCCGAAATCTGTACACCCCCAGATATGAAGCTGACTTGTTATACGTTTTTCGGAATTTACTCACGTATACTATCATTGTTGAAGTTTATGAAATGAACTGTATTTTGTTCAGCTCGTCACTACTTCTCAGTACCTTATTTAATTATGTTTCTTGCTGAGTTGGTTGTACTCATGCTATATCTTGCACTTCATATGCAGATCCAGGTGTGCACAGTTCCATAGGTCGTTGAGTTCATGCGCGAGCGAGTATCGAAGACTACGAGGTAGCTGCCGGCGTCCACATACCTTGTCTCTCCTTCTATGTTTTTTTTTTCTTTCCTTCTGTATTGATACTTGGAATTGTTTTTATTAGACTGGCTATCTAGATGCTCATGACCTGGTGACACCCCGATGTTTGGAGCTATCTTTCCGCATTCTATTTTAAGTTTTAATTCAATTCCAGATTTTTATGAAAATTTCTGTTATGAAAAAGCTCGAATTATCTTTTTTATGAAATTTTGAAATATTTTGAAAAGTCGGCTTGCCTAGTACCATCGATAGGATCCACCACAACAGGTTACATAGGTCTCACGAGTCATGAGCAGGGTAGTAGAGTCTTGCAGATAGGTACAGAGACGTCTGTACTTATCTTCGAGAGGCTGCAGAACCCTAACTTCACCTCCTTGAATTCTTGTAGTGCGAATCTGTTAATTATGGTAACTAAACATTTGTTGTTTCATTCTCTCGTAGATGGTGAGGACTCGTACTACTGGGCAGGATGGGCAACCACCAGTACCACCAGCCAGGGCCACGAGAGACCGAGGTCGCGGTAGGGGCAGAGGTGCAGCCCGCACAATAGCCGAGGCAGTACCTGCAGATCCACCAATTGCCCAAGATCAGGAATGTCGCAGATCCGATCTGATTACTGGATCAGGATGTTCCTACCACACATCTAGGCGACAGAAAGGATTCAGGAGGTTCAGATGGCCAAGAATTCCAGATGGAAAACCAAGGTCCAAGAGACGCAAAAAATATTTCAGACGTAGAAGGCTAGGAAAAGTTTCGTATCTATGATATAGTTTGCTTTCTTGGAGTTTCTTGCTCTGTTCTTTGTACTGTGGTATCAGAGCCAGCCCATCCTTTCGGAGGGAGGAACAGTTTACTAAATATGTTTGAGTCATTTCCATCATCCTCTTCCCTTGCAAAAATGAATATGTCTCCCACTCTATATAAAACCTTGTCCAAAAAATATGATTACCTCTATGAAGTCGATATCCTACCCGATGAACAAAAAGTATCTTCCACTGAACTACCTCTCATAAACCCTTACTCAGCTTTTGCCAAAAAGTCATTTGCACCATGGACCCAAATCACCTTACTCAGCTTTTGTCAAAGAATATGTTGCTGCCTCAAAACTTGACCAACATCCTATTCTTGCCACTCGAGAGGAACAATTTATTACCCTCCAAATTCCAGATGATTTTCCAAGACAATGGAGAGATCATGGTTTTACCCATATCCATTTTGGTGCTATCCGAATTTCTCTCACTTATCATGGAAGAAAAGGTCAACCTGTTGTTGCTCGACTTTCTCTTCTAGATACAAGATACTTGGAGTACCAACATGCAAATTTGGGTACTGCAGAAGTTACCTTGAATGCAGGGACTTGTATTGGTAAAAAAAGAGCTTCACACGTGTAATAAATCTTGATGACTCAGTAGTCTACGTGGAGCAATAAAGACACAACAGCTGGACGGGACTCTAAGAAGAGGTACGAGGAAAAGAGGCACGGCAAATCACACCCATGGGTTAATTAGTTACAGAAGTCTCAACCTGATTGAGAAGATGAAGAGGCACAGTCAAAAGTTTATTTGGACAGAATAAAGGGCAGATTCAGAGATCTTCAAATTAGAGATCCATACGTTACACAACATTCACTCAATAGTCACGGTTGATTCATTGTAACGTTACATTAGAGTCATTATTAGTTATTAATGCTCAATCACCAAAAAAGGTAGACGTTATGCTAGGAAATTCCCTATATAAAGGAGAAAAATATAACCTGTAAAGGGAGAGAAAAAACATTCGAACTACTATTGTAATATACTTACTTTTTGTGCATCTTACTGCTTTCCATTTACAAGTTTTCCTACAAGTATAATCTTATTCTTTGTCAGAAACCCGTGTTCTTCTTAAAATAGCTTTGGGCAAAGAATCCAATTCTTTGGTTAAACAAATTGGTTCCGTTACCGGGAATCTGATAATATTTGTTTGCTTTTCAAGCGATATCCTCTGAACTATGTCGAACTCTAATGACAACGACCAACAAAGGAATGGAAACCCCAGTTCCATCGCCTTCAGGAACCCACGTGGTTCAAGGGAACAATCCCCAGAAAGATCCAATAACAACAATAATAATAATGATCAAACAGTGGAACAAGATCGGGTAAAGCAAATGATTGCAGAGTATGTGAGCCAAGCTTTGCAAGAATTTGCGTGGGGATTACCGGCATCGTTACCTGCACCATCGACACCAACCCCCAATAATACCATCACCATGGAAAATCCTCAATCTGGGTTGGCAAACTCAGGAAGGGGAGATACTCCTAATGAATCTCTCGAAGCGAGACCAGGTATATCTAATAACTCTGAATTACAGACTGTATTACTAACTTTGCAGAAACAGGTGAAGGAACAAAACGATCGAATCGAACAAATTCCTGGAGTACCACCTGTTATCAAAAGCATTGACATTGATAGATATTCTCAACAACCTTGGAAACCAAGCGCAACACCCGTACCTATTCCCAAGAAGTTTAAAATGCCTAACGTTCCTAAGTATGATGGACAACCGACCCACGCGACCATGTGACTGCTTTTACCACTGGAGTGAAGGGAAACGACTTAACAAAACAAGAAATTGAGTCGGTCCTAGTTAAAAAGTTTGGAGAAACACTTACCAAAGAGGCGCTAACCTGGTATTCTCTTCTCCCTGAAAACTCTATTGATTCTTTTGTTGAGCTTGCAGATTCTTTCATAAAGGCACACTCCGGTGCGCAAAAAGTCGAGAAAAGGATGGAGNTGAGAAAGAATGCAACTGCCAAGGGTGCCTGATAATTGGGCAGCCATGGAATTCAAAAGTAATCTAAATGACAAAAGCTCAGAAGCTACGAGAAGACTCAAGGAAAGCTTGAGAGAATTCCCAGCTACAACGTGGAACGATGTTTATAACAGGTATAACACTAAACTTCGAATAGAAGAAGATACCATTGCTCGTCCGAAAGAGGAAGATTATACCAGATCCAGGCGTTCAGAATCAGACAGAAGATCAGGTAAAAATAGGTACGATCCTTACTTGGGACCAGCGGGACGTGAAACTCGTCCCAGGTTCGAAAACACCATGTCAGATTTTGGACCACCAAGCAGAGATGCGGGCTCGTCCTCATCTAGATCCAGAAGGGATCAAGATCAACGACCTAGAGGTAATGCGCGAATTGGGGATCACACCTTTAATGTAAGTACCTCCGAACTAATTTCAGTGTTAAGAAATTTGGGTGATAAGGTTCGATGGCCCAAAGAGATGAGGTCGAACCCGAATAAGAGGAACCCAGATCTCTGGTGGGAATTCCATAATGATCATGGGAACAGAACTGTAGATTGCATATTTTTGCAAGGTGAGGTAGAACAATTATTAAAACAGGGCTATTAGACAGAATTGTTTAGTAAAAAAGGTAAACAGGCATACATGAAGAACAAGCAGGAGCCCCCAGAACCTCCATCTCCAAAACGAACCGTCAACGTGATACACAGAGGAGAAGAAGTAAACAGAGTGGTCTGAAAAACGACCACGAAGTTCAAAATTACACACGGAAAGCGGGTTCGTGAAAATCTGGAAGCAGGCGATATAACCTTCGATGATGCAGATATCGGCGGATTAATGCTTCCTCACAACGATGCTCTAGTAATATCTTTACTTATTCATGACACTAACGTAAAAAGAGTGTTGATTAGTCCAGGTAGTTCAGTCAATATCATTTTGCTAAGAGTCGTGGAAGAAATGCTATTGGGGAATCA
>ML354252.1:7876-112462 GCA_005239505.1 Nicotiana paniculata
TATGTACTTTCAAAGTATCATTTTGCATCATTATTTAACTTACAAGATTTATGCAAGTATTTTCTTTTTATAATTTTTGAAGCTTTAAAATTAATTTTCTTGCATTTAAATTACTTGTTTATTAATTATCCCTTAAATTATTATGTGATGATTTAATTATCCAAGTTTATTATTTGTATTCACATATAGGTTTCATAATATTTTTACCTCATTTTACATAATTATATTAGTATTTTTAGGCTATTTAGACAATTTTACAATAATAGTCTATGTGCCTTACATAATTACATTTTTTACATTATTTATGCCAAAATAACTTTTTGTTCTTTTGTAATGTTAAGTTATTATTTTTCAATCACTTTATTGCACAAGTAATATTTTATTATCTATTAATTAGTTTTTGTAAATTATTTTATCAATAATTTCATGTATTTTAATTTGTGGTCCAATTGTGAGTTATTTTCGGACCACATTAGCAGCCCAAATACCCCAAAATCCCTGGCCCAATTTTTCAGCCCAAACCAAACGACCACTTAATCTCAACCCGTTCGGTACTCGTTTAAACGACCCGCCCCACTCTCTTTTCGATCATGATCGTTGATCTTAAATGATTAACGGCCCATAATAAATCCCCATCTCTACTTATAACCCCTCTCCCAAACCCTAGAGACCCATTCCCCTGCCCAGCCGCCTCTATATTCTCTCATCTCTCCACTCTCATACTATCACTAGCCGACCATGGAGATTCTCTCTTATTCCTTCCTTGTACGCATTCATACGCGGATCCTACTTACCTTTTCCGCTACTATCACTCATTTATGGTAACTTTAGTTACCATTGTACTTATGGAAAGTTCTATTCTCACAGATCTGGCTTTGATTCTATGGTTCTGGATGCGATTGTAGTTCTATACACCTAAGAAGAGAAATTTTCTCTTATATATGGTATATCCCTGGTGATTCTGTTGTGATTGAGGCTTGTGAACGATTTTCCCTAAATCCGACTCCAACTAGGGTTTGGATTCTGATTTTTCTTTTACTGGTTTTATTACTGATTGCATGTGATCTTTTCCTTCCTTATTTACGTTTATTTGATTATTTTCCATGTTTGTTCATCCTAATTTGTCACTATATAAACCCCTCCCCAATTTTCTCTTAAGACAGACCTAATTTTGACTGCTATTACTCTCACTATACTCTTCTCTCACTCGTTCACTTCTTTTGAGACATTTGAATATAATCTGGAATTTCCTTAAGAACTATCCTCTCACTCTCACTTATTCGATACTATCCTGAAATTGAGCTCTTGGCTGACAGGAAGCCAAGGCCACCATATTCTGTCGACCTTCTCCAGTGCAAGCAATGCTCGAGATCCATTTCGAGGCGCTTGTGAACTCTGAAGCACTGGGAGTTTGGGGTTTTTCGTCACTCATCTGCAATTGTTGTTGTTTTTTAGATTTTCAATATTCGCTTGTTTGCAACTGGTTAGTGCCATGTCCTCTAGTAACTTTACTCCTTTTGTTTGTGTTATGCGCACTAGTGTTGTTTGGATTTCTCTGAGTTAATTCTGATATTATTCTACTGCATATACAATTCTGTTTGTTTTAGCACCACTCTGTAGTTTCACTAGCTTTAATATGTGCAAGTTTTGATGTTAACTCACATGAGGATAGCTAAGTTGATTCATGATGATGTATTTTCTTGGCCAAAACCCTTTTGAGACTATGTTCTTGTTCAAATTACTCTCTTCATGTTGAATCCTCCTATGTGTAATTTGCTATTTCTCTGCAAGTTTTTCGACAATGATGTCTAAGTGCTTAGATTAACATGTCAGCCTTAGTGCATGTCCGTTATAAGTGTCCAGCTTGATTAATTGTTCACCTTCATGTTTAAGTGTAAACTGGTCTGTTGTTTTTCATGACTTAGATCCTCTTAACCAATGCATGCCTAGAACCCATTAGAGTGTGTCTTTATTAAGACTTTCATGTACAAACTGCCACTTCTCTAAAGGTACCATGTGATTATATGAATTCTATATGCCAATACTGTTACAATTCCTAGGCAGACTTGTTTCTTTTCTTTCGTGTGCTCGTTGATCCTTTCAAGACTCCTAGGGTGAAACCCGACATATGCTAGTCTATTCCATCTTTCTTCATGATGCCTGCTTGCCTTATGAATGCCCATTTGTTGAATGTAAAACCTTGTGTGATGGTTAGTATTTACCTGAACAGTTCACATGTTAAGATTTTCAAATTAGTTGTCCTCATTAGGCTCTTATGTTGAAGTTTCTATGTTAAGTTTATATAGTCTTTCCCATGACACTATTAGATTCCCATGTTTGAACCCATGTTTAAGGCTCCTTAGGATAGTTCTAGACTACGCTGATTTCTGAAACTTGGTTTGAAATAATCCTACTGCTCTTAAGCTTTATTTCTAGAGTGATAAACATGAACTTTCCTCATATGTGTCTTATATGTTTTCCCAATCTAAGCATGATCTTGCTTAGAATAGTTTGCTAATTACAGTTTAAGACTAGTTATGTTACTTGTGTGTCCGAACTTATCATCCTTTAGCTTAATCATTATCATCGTTTGGGCCTAGTATGTTGGGCCTTTGTTCTTGAGGTTTTCGAAGTATATTGTATGCGCATGGAGTTTGGGCTTGCTATCTGCATGAAGTCTGGAGCCTATTCAAAGACTCAGATGTACTGTTGGGTTATCCTCTACTGTATTTGAGACTGTAATTATTTAATAGTGATCTGTAATAGCTTGTAAAATTGAATAATGGGGATATTAGTAAAAAGTGAGATGGGGTATTCTAATACTTGTATGAAAGGGTAGAGAATATGTCTATAGGGTCTATGTGCTCTACTTGTTGTTTAGCATGTTTTATTTCTGTACACTAATAGACATCATGCCTATAGGAGTCATGCACACACTTCACTTAACTTGTCAAACATGTTAGTTCTGATATCTGCTACACTTGTTCCCATGCATGCTATTTAATACTCTTAGATAACATGTCTATGGGGTGCAGCAATGCAATATTTTTCACTTACCTATATACCATGCCTATAGTTCTTCAAATAATCCGTCTATCAATTACTTCAATTATTTTGGTGTACCTCTCATCTAGATATCATGGATATAGGGTTCTAGTATTCTAATCGACCATTCTCGTTGTTTTCTATTACACTGTCGCATGTTAAGATGCATGCTTATAAAACCAGCATTAGTAATTCAGAACTATGATTGTTTTCACTAACGTTTTATGCAAAACGATTAGATATCATGTCTATATGACTCGCAACATTCAATTTACCTATGACTTAATCCACAAATTACCACTCTACCTATGTATTACTAGAAATCAGAATTACTTAGAAACCATGTCTATAGGATTTATAACGATTTAATATGTCTGTACATTGGCCTAAAAAATGCAGCATTACCTATTTGATACTGGAATCGCATAGAGATAATGCCTCTAGGACCAAAGGACTCTAAGTATTAAGTTTGAAATGTTCCACTGCTCAAATCTGAAAATCAGTATGTGTGCTTCTTTGTTTATGTATGGAGGCCAATATGAGCCACTTTTTGGTATTATGTGCAGTCCTATTTGTTTTGTGTGAGCGATTAGTTTTTTATCATTTTGAGCAACCTAAGTAAGTCTAGAACCACCCAAATAGAGGTCCAAATACTTCTAGACCATAGGCATGGGACGGGTAGTACACGCTTAGGACACGACTTAGAATTGAATTAGACGTTTTAGGTAAACAACTTCAACATAGTAATCGGGTAGCAAGAGATGATAGTCTGTGCTCGCTAAATAATATGAGAAACTCTTATCTAAAAGGAGTTTTGAAGCATTATTTATGTTGCACAGGGTGATCCTTTAGTCTAAAAAACTTAGGACTCCCCCCCTCCCCCCTCATTTATATACTTGCTATTCACACTTAGTCGTTTAATATAGACCATTGTAGTTGTATCCTTGTAGTCATGAAACATTTGTACCAATTCACATTTGTGTTATAATGAAACTCTTCGACTTTTATATTTCTTTGTTTATCTGATCACGTAGCCTAATATTTTAAGTTCGCCCGGTACCCACAGTTGTGAACCTCGAAGAGTGCCTAACACCTTCTCTCCAAGGTAATTTGATCCCTTACCCATTCTTTGGTAGTGTTGACTAGTCAAATAGAGTTATTTTCATAATAGGTGCCTTAACGCACCTTAAAACCGTTAGGTGGCGACTCTTCTCTTTTAATACCCATTTGAAAGAGTTGTCACATGTCGAAATCCGATTACGCGAGAAAAAGGGGTGCGACAGTGGTTATACAAGGTGAAGTAATTCTTTGATTATGAGATAATTACATAAGAAAATAAGGTCCAAACAGATTCCATTAATATGAAAGGAAAGGCCTTACAGTGGCATAAGATGTATATGAAACCAAGAATGGGAAGATTTCCCAATTGGGAAGACTATGTGAGGGATGTGTACCTTCAATTTGGGGACATTGAATATGAAAATAATATGGCAGAGTTCATAGGTTTAAAAAAATTGGGGGTGTTCAGGAGTTTTTGGATAAGTTCGATGAGTTGTTGACTCAAGTAGAGTTAACCGAGGAACACTCTATCAGCATATTCTTGGCTAATTTGAAAACCAGAAATTGAAGTGCAAGTGAGGATGTTGGGTCCTCAAACCTTGATGAAGGTTTATAGCCAAGCTCGACTAGTAAATCATTCCTTGAAGTTACAACATGGTCAGACTCAGGCACTAGTGAGGAGTTCAAGAGCATTACTTCCTACTCTTCATAGTGCTTGAAATGCAAATAGTCAAGGATCTAGTTCTTATCAAGGAGGAGAAAGTATGAAAATGTATGGGGGTGGGAGGAATACCTTGTTTGATAACCAGTTTGTTATTCCAGGGTCTAGGAGATTATCCCCTGCGGAAATGGATGAGAATTGGGCACAAGGTTTGTGCTACTGGTGTAAAAAATATTATACTCCTAATCACAAATGTAATAGGAGGAAACAGTTGTTCATATTGGAGTTGGATGAGGAAGAAGGGGTAGAAGAGGAAGTGTGGGAAGATTGATAAGTGGATCTTGAGAATTCTGAAGAATCACCTTTGCAACCAAAGATGTCAGTACATTGTCACGACCCAGATCCCGTGGAATGTTAGAAATTTAATTAATAATTTTTTCTCTTAAAAATTACATATACATAACCGAACAATTTTAAAGACCAAATAAATCCAATGATTTCAAATAAATGACTTCATGAATAATATTAGATAAAATGAAACGAACCACAAACTAAAACCAACTATATAACTACCCAGGGTCTGGTGTCACAATTCACGAACTACTAAAGAGTACTACAAATAATGGGCTGAAAGAAGTATATATATCAGTTTCAAATGAAATAAAACAGCAACTAAATAGTGTAGAGAAGACTCCAGGAGTCTGCGAACGCCAGCAGATCTACCTCTTGTCTCCAATGAAAATGCGCAGCTACTAAAATCTCCTAACTCTGGCCGGAACCTGGATCTGCACAAAAGAGTGCAGAGTGTAATACAGTACAACCGACCCCATGTACTGAGTAAGTGCCGAGCCTAACCTCGACGAAGTAGTGTCGAGGCTACAGCGGGGCATTAACAATGTAACCTGTGAACAATATATAATAAAGCAAGAAAAAAATTCTAAACAAAACAAAACAATAATTGTAGCAAAGAATAAAATAACTTAGCCACCTTTTCCAGGTCTCAGCTATAACCAATTCTCACATAAGTTTCCAAATTTCCAAATTCCACTTTGAAGCAAACGTAAGTACATAGCATGATAAACAGTAAAGTAAAACAGTAAGTTTTCAAATCCTTGTGTTTAATTAGTAAAACATAAATGACCTCCCTTATTGCTCCTTGTTGCGGCGCGCAACCCGCTCCCACTTGTCCACCCTTATTGCTCCTCCCTATATATATATATATCACCCTTATTTCTCCTGTTGCAGTGTGCAACCCCATCCCATCTGTCCACCCTTATCACTCCTTGTTGCGGCGTGCAACCCGCTCCTACCAGACAATCACATCTCTTTATAAAAAGGATTTTTTTACAATTTAAGTCAAAGCCTTTCACAATATTTATGTCTCAACAATAGTAAACAGAACAAGTTTCACTTTAAGCAATAGTAAGAGCAGAATATGAAATAATGACAATAAAACAATGAGTATTCCAGCCTTTATTTTATAAATATTAAGAACATGCATATTCTCCCTTATTGCTCCTTGTTGCGGCGTGCAACCCGATCCCACATGTCCACCCTTATTGCTCTTCCATATATATATATATATATATGTATATATATATATATATATGTATATATATATCACCTTTATTTCTCCTGTTGAGGCGTGCAACCCTATCCCACCCGTCCACCCTTATCACTCCTTGTTGCGGTGTGCAACCCGCTCACACCAGACATATCATATCAGTTTATTTATGAAAACTTCCACAATTCAGGTCAAGCCTGTCACAACATTTTTGTATCAACAATTGTAAACAGAAGTTGTAAAACTCATAAACTTCATCAATTATCATTTCACAATGAAACCAACCGGAATTTATATACATATCAGAACACTGACATCCAGCTCAATCCTTATGTAACATAACAAAACCAAGAGAACATCCAACACTTCAAAATACTTGAAACAATATTTAACAATAATTTAACGAATCCAAATAGACATATAAACATCAATGATCCTAAAATAATTAAGCCCGAAAGCAAATAATTGAAAATGGGGAAGAGACCATGTTTAACAATAATTTAGTGGTGCATAAATACTCGTCACCTCGCCTATACACCACACACATGCAAATTTACATAGCATTTAAGTGGGGATTCCTATTCCCTCAAGTCAAGGTTAAACCAAGCACTTACCTCAAATTCGCAGGCCACTCACTACTCAATTACTGCTTTTCCTTTTGAATTTGCCTCAAACCGGATCGAATCTAATCATAATTAGTTTAATATCATTAATCTATGCTAAAGGAGCTAACTTTATTGAAAAATCATTGTTTTCCTAAGTTTTCTCAAAAAAAGTTAAAACCCGACCCCGGACCCGCTTGGTCCAAACTCAGGGATCGGACCAAATTCTGTTTACCCATTCACCCCCGAGCCCGAATATGCAATTAGTTTTTAAATCCGACCCCGATTCGAGGTCAAAATTCTATTTTTACAAAATTCCCCAATTCTACCCAAACCCCCAATTTCTACCATGAAAATTCTGGATTTTTAATTGAAAAGTGATGAAAAACATTGGGTAATTGAAAGAGAAGAGTTTAGAATTGTTTACCAACACTTTGAGGATGAATTTGTGTGAAGAAAATTGCCTCTAGGTCTTTGTAGTTCAAAAATTGGTGAAAAATAGGTTCTGCCCGATTTTTAGAACTGTTTTTATATGACTGGGCAAGCCTTCATCGCGTTCGCGATGGGCCTACTGTGTTCGCGATGGGTCAGGCCCAATGGCCTTCGCATTCGCGGGGTCTTGAATGTGTTCCTGAAGCTTTGCTTCCTTTTTTTGTCGCATTCACGACCAGGTGGCCGCGCTCGCGTAGAAGGAATGCAACTACCCTCCCCCAAGTCTCGTTCACACAGTGTGTTCACGTGGCCTGGACGCGTTCGCGAAGCTTTAGCCCACCAGTGCTCCGCGTTCGCGTCCTGATCTCCACGTTCGCATAGAACAAATATGGCCCTAGTGAAGTTTACTTTACGCGTTCACGAGTGAAGCAACGCGAACACAAAGAACAATTTACCTGCGCACCAGAAACAGACATGACATCATAATTTCTTAAGTATAAAACATCTCGTAGCCTACCCAAAACTCACCCGAGCCCTCGGGGCTCCAAATCAAACATGCACACAAGTCTAAAAACATCATACGGACTTGCTCGCACAATCAAATCATGAAAATAACATCTAAAACTATGAATTTAACCTCAAAACTCATCATTTTTCTCAAGAATACTCAAATTTCACTATTTCTCAACCGGACGTCCGAATCACGTCAAATAAATTTTGATTCTTACTAAATTTCACATATAGGACTTAAATAACATAACAAACCTGTATCGAGCTCCGGAACCAAAATACGGGCCCGATACCAACGGTTTCAAATATTAATCCATTTCTTTATTTCATTGAAAATCCAGCAAAATAATTTTCTTTAAAAATTGATTTCTAAGGCTTGGGACCTCGGAATTCAATTTCGGGCATACGCCCAAGTCCCATATTTTACTACGGACCTCTTAGGATCGTCAAAACACAGATCCGGGTCCGTTTACTAAAAATATTGAACCAAGTCAACTAAAACCAAATTTAAATTCCAAAAATTATTATTTTTCATGTTTTCACATAAAATATTTTCGGTTTCAATCTCGGGCTGCGCATGCAAATTGAGGTAAATAAAATTAATATAATTAAGGCTAATGAGACTGGAATGGATGCTTAATTTATAAGATGATCTTTTGGGTCATCACAATCTCCACCTCTAAAACAAACGTTCGTCCTTGAACGGACATAGAAAATTACCTGAACTGACAAACAAGTGGGGATATCTACTCTGCTTGTCCGACTCGGACTCCCAAGCAGTTGCCTCAATAGGCTGACCTCTCCACTGCAATCAAACTGAAGGGTAACTCTTTGATCTCAACTAACTAACCTGCCGGTCTAGAATGGCTACCGGCTCCTCCTCATAAGTCAAATATTTGTCCAATTGGACAGAGCTGAAATCTAACACGTGAGACGGGTCACCATGATATTTTCGGAGCATAGATACATGAAATACCGGATGAACTGAGGATAACCCTGGAGGCAACACAAGTCTATAAGCTACCTCCCCGCTCTATCAAGAATCTCAAATGGTCTGGTATACCTGGGGCTCAACTTGCGCTTCTTCCCAAATCTCATGACACCCTTCATGGGCGATACCCAAAGTAATACTCTCTCTCCAACCATGAATTCCACATCCCGAAAATTACGATCGGCGTAACTATTTGGCCTAGACTGAGCTGCACGAAGTCGATCCTGTATAATCTTGACCTTATCTAAGGCCTCCTGAACTAAGTCGGTACCCAATAACCGAGCCTCTCCTGGCTCAAACCACCCAACTGGCGATCTACACCGTCTACCATATAATGCCTCATAGGGAGCCATATGAATGCTCGACTGATAACTATTATTGTAGGCAAACACCGCTAACGGCAAGAATCGATCCCAAAAACCTCCAAAGTCAATAACACAAGCGCGGAGCATATCCTCCCGAATCTGAATAGTAAGCTCGGATTGCCCGTCCGTCTGAGGATGAATGTTGTGCTCAACTCAATTCGGGTACCCAACTCTCGCTGAACTGCCCTCTAAAAGTGCGAGGTAAACTGCGTACCTCGATCGGAAATGATAGACACGGGCACACCGTGAAGGCGAACAATCTCTCGAACATATATCTCTGCCAACCGCTCCGAAGTGTAAGTACTTGCCACTAGAATGAAATGTGCTGATTTAGTCAACCTATCCACAATAACCAAAATGGCGTCGAACTTCCTCTGAGTCCGTGGGAGTCCAACAACAAAGTCCATAGTGATACGCTCCCACTTCCACTCAGGGATCTCTATCTGCTGAAGTAAACCACCGGGTCTTTGATGCTCATATTTCACCTATTGGCAATTCAAACAACGAGCCACATAAGCAACAATATCATTTTTCATCCTTTGCCATCAGTAGTGTTGTCGCAGGTACTGGTACATCTTGGCAGCACCGGGGTGAATATAATACTTAGAACTGTGAGATTCTTCAAGAATCAACTCACGAAGGCCATCAACATTAGACACACATATATGACCCTGCATCCTCAAAACACCATCATCTCCAACTTTAACCTTCTTGACACCACTGTGTTGAACAGTTTCCCTAAGAACCATCAAGTGCGGGTCATCATCCTGCCGATCTCTGATACGATCGAATAAGGAAGACCGAGCAACTATATAAGCTAGAACATGGCTAGGCTAAATATCCAACCTCGCGAACTGATTAGCCAACTTCTGAATGTATAACGATAACGATCTCTCGCCGACTGGAATAAATGCAAGGCTACCCATACTCACTACCTTCATACTCAATGCATCGGTCACCATATTGGCCTTTCCCGGATGATACAATATAGTGACGTAATAATCTTTCAGTAACTCTAACCATATCCTCTGTATCAAATTTAGATCCTTTTGCTTGAACAAGTACTGGAGGCTACAATGATCCGTGTAAACCTCACATGGCACGCCATAAAGATAGTGCCTCCATATTTTCAATTCATGAACAATGGCTGCCAACTCTAAGTCATGGACAAGATAATTCTTCTCGTGAATCTTTAACTGCCGAGATGCAGATGCTATCACCCTTTCCTCTTGCATCAATACCGCTCCTAACCTAACACGGGAAGCATCACAATATACCGTGAAAGATCCTGAAACTGATGGTAACACCAATACTAGCGCTGAAGTCAAAGTTGTCTTGAGCTTTTGGAAGCTCGCCTCACACTCGTCCGGCCATTTAAATGGAACACCTTTTTGGTTCAATATGATCTTAATAGTTGCTCATAATCAATTTCAGAATCATCAAATAACTTGACGTTAACAATAAACTCCTTTCAAACCTTCACAATATTGACAACGAGATGCGACGCATGAAGAACTTGTAATTATCTACCTGAATTAATTTAAATGCCACATGGGCGGGCACCTACCTTGTAGGTTAAAGCTCAATAATTATAACACGGATTTGGTAAATTATGCACAGATAAATTTTATACAAAATATTTCAAATAAACCTAATAGGCATGACTCGCATTAGTACTATAGTATAAATTTTGATTTCACAAGAGAGAATTTAATCACAATAATTTTCATCACAAGGACCTCATCCTTATATAACTTCCACCGCGGCTCGTAGCCCAATTTAAACATACCAAATCATATTAAAATGCGAGGGTCTCGCCCTCAGTTCTGAATCACAAGTAATATGCACATCGTGCCAATCAAAACATTCCATTTTCTTCTTTTAAATATTTCCATTAAACAAATTATAACACGTAATGATAGACATTGCTATCTCCATAGAATCTCTTAATACAAGCATTCACATAAGTATATTTCAGGTTTACGAAGCTCACCCATGAGTGGAGCATATTAGGAGAACTTTCTTAGATACTTATAACCGAATCAAGTTAAGGAAAGTGACACTTTATAATAACTATAAATTGTAATTGAAATGACACTATATGATATAGCGACCTCAGCCATACCATAGAAAGTATATCAACAGGTTGGGTCTCCACCTCTAGGAGTCTGACCTCCACCTTCGACACTCCGACCCCTTTCCCCTAGCTGGACATGTAGGTTTAGTTGTAACTGCAATGGGGAACGTAGCCTGAGTGCTCTGATAAAATATGACTCTCCCAAGTCTAGGACAATTTCTACCACTAGCCGAAATAAAGTATCAATATGCCCTGCGTCGTACAAAATTTTACGATTATAATTGAATCCTTTAATGAGTCTGAGAAACAAATTCTATCAATAGAATTTGGGAGAACTGATCCAAGTAGTTGATGTTGCAATGGTTGGTCGTCCTCTTTGTAGGCTTTCCACAAACCCGGCGGCCAATTTCTTCTTTTACTATGTTGTCTCAACACTGCTGAGATGCCCCATTTATTCATATACTCTTCGTTATTCTTTGGGGTAACTCTAATCCCTATTGATGCACAATGATCATAAAAGTAGAGCTCTATACAGATAAATCTTGGCATGAACCCTATGGTCTAGAAGCTCGTCAACCACTGCACTCCCTCCGAAGCACCCCAAAATCCACAATCGTGACTTCCACACTGAGTAGACCTTCCCTAGATTTAAAGTTGTTTATATAAATCCTTTGGTATTGAGGTATAGGGTTATTAAGGAGGCAGACATACCGCAAGTCCCAACTTTATCCCTTGCAAAATCTCAGGCCTTATACATTCTGGTCCAACACCGATATAACACATGATTCCGCAATCTATTCCTTGACAGTAGACTTCCCCACTTGGCACGAAGTCACAACTCATAATGTCTGATAATCCACAATGTTAAACTTCACAGCTCATATAAATCATCCCCGTTGCTTTCAACTTATCCCTATGTTCTGCAATACTTCGTAGCAGCGGTCAAGATAATCATGTGGGTCTTCAAAAGATGTCTCACTGAAATGGAGTGGAAATAACTTGATGAACTTGTCCAGTTTCCACAAAGCATCGGAAGTCATAGCTGCCCCATCAGCAATCGGGGTTGCCGCAAATGTCTGAACTTCCTCAACTGGGTTGGCTGCTGGGGTCTGGATCTGAGGAGTAGTCTGATCAGGAGTGTGGGTAGCAGGAGTTTGGACACCTCCTCCAGCCTGAGATACGGCTGCTGCAACAGGGAGTGCGCCAGTCTGGGCTACACTCTCCATCAGGCCCATTAATCGGACCAAAGCATCCTGAAGCACCGGGGTAGCAATAAACCCCTCTAGGACCTGAGCTGGTCCAGCTAGAGCCCCCCATCAATATTAATTTAGGGCTCTGTAGGGGCTGCAGTATGAGCAGTAGGCTATGTCCTTCCCCTGCCTCGGCCCCTGACGTGGCCTTGGCCTCTGCCCCTAATAGGAGTTGTTGCTGGTGGAAAATCGAATTGTTGGTCACCGGAAGAAGAAGCACGTGTTCTCGCCATTTGCCAGAGAATAGAAGAGTTCAATCAGTATTTTTCTGAGATATCAAGAATCGCACGAATGAGTAGAAATAAAAATGAGTTTGTTCTTAACTTCATAGCCTTTGAGAGACAAGTATAGACGTCTCTGTACCGATCCTTCAGACTCTATCAAGCTTGTTCGTGAATTGTGAGACATATGCAAACTAGTGCTCTGATACCAACTTGTCACGACCCAAATTCCTAACCCACGGGATCGTGATAGGCAACATAATACTTTCTAGGCAAGCCAATGTTAGAAATTTAATTAACAATTTTCTCTTAAAATTTACCTATACATAACCGAACAATTTTAAAGAACAAATAAATCCTATGCTTTCCAATAAATGGCTTCATGAATAATATTAGATAAAATGAAACAAACCACAAACTAAAACCAACTATATAACTACCTAGGGTCTGGTGTCACAATTCATGAACTACTAAAGAGTACTACAAATAATAGGCTGAAAGAAGTATATATGTCTGATCCGAACGAAATAAAACAGCAACTAAATAGTGCAGAGAAGACTCCAGGAGTCTGCGAACGCCAGCAGATCTACCTCTTGTCTCCAATGAAAATGCGCAGCTACTAAAATCTCCTAACTCTGGCCGGAACCTGGATCTGCACAAAAGAGTGCAGAGTGTAGTACAGTACAACCGACCCCATGTACTGAGTAAGTGCCGAGCCTAACTTCGACGAAGTAGTGACGAGGCTACAGCGGGGCATTAACAATGTAACATGTGAACAATATATAATAAAGCAAGAAGAAAATTCTAAACTAAACAAAAAAATAATTGTAGCAAAGAATAAAATAACTTAGCCACCTTTTCCAGGTCTCAGCTATAACCAATTCTCACATAAGTTTCCAAATTTCCAAATTCCACTTTGAAGCAAACGTAAGTACATAGTATGATAAACAGTAAAGTAAAACAGTAAGTTTTCAAATCCTTGTGTTTAATTAGTAAAACATAAATGACCTCCCTTATTGCTCCTTGTTGCAGCGTGCAACCCGCTCCCACCTGTCCACCCTTATTGCTCCTCCCTATATATATATCACCCTTATTTCTCCTGTTGCAGCATACAACCCGATCCCACCTATCCACCCTTATCACTCCTTGTTGCGGCGCGCAACCTGCTCCCACCAGACAATTATATCTCTTTATAAAAAGGATTTTTCACAATTTAAGTCAAAGCCTTTCACAATTACTATACCTCAACAATGGTAAACAAAACAAGTTTCACTTTATGTAACAGTAAGTGTAACGACCCGACCGGTCGTTTTGTGTATCACGGCCCCGTTTCCCTAAATGAAACTTCCTATAGCGGCTTATTAGGATTTATGACTTGCGGGGATGGGTGGTTCGGGATTCGGAAGTGTTTAGAGTAATATAGGAACACTTGGTTCCTTAAGGTTGGCCTTTAAGGCGAAGTTTGACTTCGGTCAACATTTTGAGTGAACAACCTCGAAATCGAGTTTCGACGGTTCCGGTAGCTTTGTATAATGATTTCGGACTTGGGCATATGTTCGGAATGGGTTTTGGATGACCCGGGGGCGTTTCGGTGCCCAATATCGAAATTTGAGTTTCGTTAAGTTTGAAATTTGGGTTGGAACGTGTTTTTGTGTTATAGAGGTCCGAACGTAATTCTGAGATTGGGAATAGTTCCGTTATGTCATTTATGACTTGTTTGAAAATTTTGGTGTCATTCCGAGTAGTATAGGTCGGTTCGGCGCATTGAAAGCGAATTATAGAACTTTAAGTAGAAAGTTTGATTCAATTTAGTTTTGGGGTCGAATTCTTATTTTTGTTATTTTTCACGTTCCATAAATTCGAGCGAGTCTGTATCATGAATACAGACCTGCCGGTGCCTTTGGACGAGGTCCCGAGGGGCTCAGGTGAGTTTCGGACCCCTCGGAGTTAAATGCAAAACACCAGAATTTATGTGTCTGGTTTCCTACTATGTGTTCGATGTTCCTATGCCACGTTCGCATAGAAGGATCTGGGCGGGGGTGAAAATTTTCCCTATGCGTTCGCATAGGTGCTCCGCGTTCGCATAGGTTAGGGCCTTGTGCTAGACCAACATAGCCCTTACTCAGTGCGTTCGCACCTCTCCCCCCCCCCCCCCCCCCCCCCCCNCCTCTCCGCGTTCGCATAAAAGGCCTCATCAGGCCCTGGCCATTTGTTCATCGCGAACGCACTACCCCTATTGTGTTCCCATAGAAGGGGAAACTAGGCTGTGGGTTTTTAAAACGGGACTTGAACCATTTTTGGGCATTCTTCTTCTTCCTTGGGGTGATTTTTGAGCATGCAAGAGAGCCAAACGACCTAGCTATTTTGAGGTAAGAAATTCCTACCCTAAACTTAGTCTAATACTTGGATTCTTAGGTAGATTAACTCATTAATTAGTGGAAATTTAAGGGTTAGAGTGAAAACCTAGGTTTTATAAAATTGGAAGAATTACCAAGGAATTTGCCATGAAATCACACAAAAACTATATATTAATGATCCTTAGGCTATAGGTAATTGATTCCTTCAAAGATTTCCGGAATCCGAGCATGTGGGCCTGGGGATACATTTTAGATTTTTCAAAGTAAGTTGAAATAACTAAGTAAATAGGAGAATTCCATACTTTTGAGTATAAATTGATATATTTGTATAACATTTGGCTAGTTTCGAGTCCTTGGGTGACGAGTTTGGAGTTTTCGGGTGCATTCTTGACCCGGAGAGTAGGTTCGACACAAGGTGAGTCTCCTTTATAACCTTGTAAGAGGGAATTGTCCCCATAGGTGATTATAAATAATTGCATGTCCTTATTTGCGGGGGCTACGCATGCACGAAGTGACGAGAGTCCGTGCGTAGCTACTACTATGTTATGTTGGGTAGTTCTAGGACTCACAAGCATGCTTATATATGCCTTACATGTGTTCCTAAATGAATTTTGAGTTGCTTATTATCCTTGAATTGGCATGAGAATATTAGGAAGTTATGTTCCATATTATATTGCTTAATTTCTTTCTTCAAAGTACAATCTCGGTTAACTCCCTAAATATTGATAATTGTATGTATGTATGCGGCACCCGCATCACATGTATGATTCGTGAGCAGAATAGCCCTACTATTATGTCAACTGCGTCGCATGTTCAATTCGCGAGTGGGGTAATAGATTCATCTATGGTTCGAGCCATTCGACCCTCGACAGTGCACATTTATTTTCGCGACGCTTCGGCCGTACGCTTTCAGCCTATTATGTGCTATATAATTTACTAGGAGTTTTGTTGTAATTGTATAAATTTTTTCATGTGAAAAAGGGAATTTGGTACGTTATATGCTAGTGAAATTTGACATGCAAAGGTAATTACACTTAAACTTGATATTTTATGTCTTTGTGATTACTACGACTGTTATGCTGCCTGGTCCTTATTAATGATGTTATTTGAACTTTGACCTTAGTAAGTATCACGTCTACCTCTCGTCACTACTTCTTCGAGATTAGGCGGGATACTCACTAGGTACATATCTGTTTATGTACTCATGCTACGCTTCTGTACTTAATTGTACAGGCTCTGAGGCAGGGCATCTGGGTATTTATCCGGCGCTTGTCCCTGACGTATAGTGATCGTGGATTTCTCGGTAAGCTGTTTTCCTTGACGCTTATCTCTGGAAGCACCTTGGAGTTCCTCTTTTCTTTTATTATGTCTGTACTAATTCTTCAGACAGTAGGGCAAACTTGTACTTTCTTTTGGATACTAGTTTCTATTAGATGCCTGTAGACTTGTGACGCCAATTCTTGGCATGCCCACGTTACTATATTTATTGCTCACTTTGGTCGTTAAGTCACTAATTTACTTCAAATTTATGTTTTTGAAAGAAAAACCTCTTAAGTATGGTGAATTGTTTATAAATTAAAAAGGGATCACTAGTAAATTAAAGTTGGCTTGCCTGACATCGAAGTTGGGCGCCATCGCGACCTAAATTGGGATTTGGGTTGGTACAACATGGTATCAAAGCTCTAGGTTCATGTAGGTCTCACAAGTCACGGGCAAACCAAATAGAGTCTTGCGGATCGATATGGATACGTTTGTATTTATCTTCGGGAGGCTATAGGGTGTTAGGAAACCTCTCTTTATTCATGTTCTATCGTGAATTTGATGGTTTAATGAGTCTTATTCTTCTATTCTCTCACAAATGGTGAGGACTCGCGCGGCTGATGTTTCAGACCCGGGAGATGCCGCTACCCCTGCCGCCCGAGGCTGTGGCAGAGGCCGGGGGAGGGCACCGGCCTGAAGTAGGGGACGAGGGCATCCCAGAGTTGTTCCAGTAGCACACCCAGCATGTCCGGCAGAGGATCCTATTATAGAGGAGCAGGGCGAGGTGCCCTCAGCAGATCCTGTCCCAGTAGACTTTATGACGGCACCAGGCTTCCAGGAGGTCATGGGTCGTATGATGAGATTTATGGACACTATGACGTAGGCTGGTTTATTTCCAGCGGATCCTGCCACATCTCAGGCAGGAGGGGGAGCCCAGACCCCTACTTCCCAGGCCGCAGGCCATGTAGCAACAGTTTATCAGAACCCGGGTACACTGTCCGTGGGTGGAGCCCAGCCAGTAGCAGCAGCACCTGAGCTCAGACCAGTTGCGGACGGCGATCCGCAAAAGTTACTGGATAGATGGACCCGATTGCACCCTCCTATCTTTGGAGGTGACAAGGGCGAGGATGCCTAGGATTTCATTGATAGGTGCAGGGACGGACTGCACAACATGAGGATACTGGAGTCCCATGGAGTTGACTTTACTACTTTTTAGCTTGAGGGCAGGGCCCGCAGATGGTGGTAGTCCTATGTCCTTGGTAAACTAGCAGGTTCCCCTCCTATCACCTGGGAGCAGTTCACTCAGTTTTTCCTAGATAGGTATATTCCACCCTCTGAGAGGGAAGAGCTACGATATCAATTTGAGCAGCTGGAGCAGGGACAGATGTCAGTGACAGACTACGAGGCCAGGTTTTCGGAGTTGTCTCGTCATGCCTTATGATACTTCCTACTTATGCTAAGAGAGTGCGGAGATTTGTAGCTGGGCTGCACTAAGGTATTAGGGCTAAATGGCCCGAGATATGGAGAAGGGGACTCTCTATCAGCTTGTGGTCGACATAGCTCACCGGATTGAGGGTTATCGTTCAAGGGGCAGAGATCAGAGTCAGCAGGATAACAGATCGGTAGAGGCCGACCTAGCAGGCCTCCATATTCAGCTCCTCCACCGCCTTCCCGTGGTGCTCCAGTGAGGCCATATTTCAGCGCCATGCCAGAGAGTTCCTACCGTCCACCAGTCATTCAGGGTTCCTCAGGTGGGTATTCCAGTCATTAGGGGTCTTCTAGTCCTTACTTCAGTGCCATGCCAGACGGTTCTCACCGTCCCCTAGATATCCAGGGTTCTTCTTCAGAACAGCAGGCCACGCCACCGGCGAGATGTTATGAGTGTGGGGATCCAGGCCATATGAGGAGGACTTGTCCCAGGCTTTGGGGTAAGGCCGTTCAGCAGAGCTATCAGCCTACATTTTCAGCACTGGCGGTTCGTCCACCCAGAGGTGGAGGGCAGACTGGTAGAGGTCATCACAAAGGTGGAGGCCAGGCAGGGAGAGCTCTGTCAGCCCCTATTCATTCCAGCGGAGATCAGTCATCTGGTTCTCCAGCTAGATTCTATGCTATTCCGGCTCGATCAGATGTAGTGGCCTTAAATGCCGTGATCACAGGTACTATTTCAGTATGTCGTAGAGATGCATCAGTGTTATTTGATCCAGGATCCACCTATTCATATGTGTCAGCTTTATTTTCTTGTTTCCTAGATGTTCCTCGCGAGTCCTTGGGTACTCCTATTTATGTGTCCACTCCCATGGGCGATTCTGTGGTAGTAGACCGAATTTATCGGTCCTGTGTGATTTTATTTTGTGGGTTCGAGACCAGAGCGGATCTCCTATTACTCGACATGGTTAATTTCGAGATATTTCTAGGCATGGATTGGCTATCTCCCTATCATGTCGTGCTAGATTGCCATGCCAAGACAGTCACTTTAGCCATGCCCGAGTTGCCTAGGCTGGAGTGGAGAGGTTCCTCAGTTAGTGAAGCTAGCCGGGTTGTTTCATTCCTGAAGGCTCGACACATGGTCGAGAAGGGTATTCTAGCCTATCTTGCTTATGTGCGGGACACCACCGTTGAATCTCCGACGATTGATTCAGTGCCAGTGGTTCGAGATTTTGCTGATGTATTTCCTTCAGACCTTCTAGGCATGCCTCCGGATCGTGATATTGATTTCTGCATTGATTTAGCTCTAGGAACCCAGCCTATATCTATTCCTCTGTACCGTATGGCTCCGAAAGAGTTGAAGCAGTTGAAGGAGCAGCTTGAGGATTTGTTAGCTAAGGGGTTTATCAGGCCGAATGTATCACCGTGGGGTGCCCCAGTTTTATTTGTGAAGAATAAGGATGGGACTATGCGGATGTGTATCGACTACCGCCAGTTGAACAAGGTCACCATTAAGAACAAGTATCTATTATCGCACATCGATGATTTGCTTGACCAGTTGCAGGGTGCCCGGGTGTTTTCTAAGATTGATTTGAGATCAGGATATCATCAGTTGAGAATGCGGGCCTCAGATGTTCCGAAGACTGCTTTTTGTACGAGATATGGCCATTATGAGTTCCTGGTGATGTCCTTTGGCTTGACTAATGCCCCAGCAACATTTATGGACTTGATGAACAGGGTGTTCAGGCCGTACATTGATTCTTTTGTCATTGTCTTCATTGATGACATTCTAATTTACTCACGTAGCTTGGGAGAGCACGAGCAGCATTTGAGAGTGCTGCTCCAGACTTTGCGAGAACAGAAGCTATATGCTAAGTTCTCCAAGTGTGAGTTTCGGTTGGATTCCGTGGCGTTCTTGGGACATGGTGTCCGGAGAGGGTATCAAGGTTGATCCTAAGAAGATTGAGGCAGTTCAGAGTTGGCCACGTCCTACTTCAGCTACAGAGATCATGTGTTTCTTGGGTCTAGCAGGCTACTACCGGCGATTTGTGGAGGGCTTTTCATCCATTACAGCCCCACTGACTAGATTGACTCAGAAGAATGCCCCATTTCGATGGTCCGACGAGTGTGAGGTGAGCTTTCAGAAGCTCAAGACAGCATTGACCTCAGCACCAGTTCTGGTATTGCCTTCCGGTTCTGGGATGTATACATTACATTGTGACACTTCACTCATTGGCTTGGGGTGTGTGTTGATGCAGGAAGGGAGAGTTATTGTTAATGCTTCGCGCCAGCTGAAGGTTCATGAGAAGAATTATCTTGTGCATGATTTGGAGCTGGCGGCGATTGTTCATGCTCTTAAGATTTTGAGGCACTATTTTTATGGGGTGTCCTATGAGGTTTATACGAATCACCGCAGCTTATAGTACTTGTTAAAACAGAGGGATCTTAATTTGAGGCAGCGTAGGTGGCTTGAGTTTCTGAAGGATTATGACATCACCATTCTTTATCATCCGGGCAAGGCGAATGTGGTAGCAAATGCTTTGAGCAGGAAGGCGGGAAGTATGGGTATCTTGGCTTATATTCAGTAGAGGAGAGACCTCTAGCCTTGGACATTCAGTCATTGGCTAATCGCCTGGTGAGATTAGACCTTTCAGAGCCTCGTCGAGTTCTAGCACATGTGGTTGCTCAGTCTTTGTTATTGGGTGAAATTAAGGCTCGGCATTTTGATGATTCGTGCTTGGCAGATCTTCGGGAGACAGTGGTTCCAAGGAGGTTACTATTGGCGAGGATGGTGTTCTGAGACTTCAGGGTCATTTATGTGTCCCTAAGGTTGTTGGCCTGAGGGAGAGGATTCTAGAGGAGGCACACAGTTCTCGAAATTCTGTTCATCCTGGTGCTACAAAGATGTATCGTGATTTGAAGCAGCATTACTGGTGGAGGTGGATGAAGAAGGAAATTGTGGAGTATGTAGCTAGGTGTCTTAATTGCCAGAAGGTTAAGTGTGAGCACCAAAGGCAAGGAGGCCTACTTCAGCAGATGCCCATTCCTGAGTGGAAGTGGGAGTGCATCACTATGGACTTTGTGGTTGGGTTGCCTCGGACTTTGTGGAAGCTTGATGCGGTTTGGGTCATTGTGGATAGATTGATCAAATCGGCGCATTTCATTCAAGTGGCTACTACTTATACTACTGAGAGGTTGGCCCAGATCTATATTCGGGAGATAGTCCGGTTGCACGGTGTGCCGGTGTCCATTATATCAGATCAAGGTCCTCAGTTCACCTCGCATTTCTGGAGAGCATTGCATAGTGAGATGGGCACCCAGATAGATCTCAGCACAGCATTTCACCCTCATACTGATGGTCAGTCGGAGCGTACAGTTCAGATATTGGAGGACATCCTCCGGGCATGTGTGATTGACTTCGGAGGTCAGTGGGACCTGTTCTTGCCTTTGGCCGAATTTTCTTACAATAATAGTTACTAGTTCAGTATCGAGATGGATCCATTTGAGACTTTGTATGGTCGGCGATGTCGTTCTCCTATCGGGTGGTTTGAGCCTGGTGAGGCTAAATTATATGGCACCGACCTGGTGAGAGATGCTTTGGAGAAAGTGAAGTTGATTCGGGAGAGGCTCCGCACGGCACAGTCCAGACAGAAGAGTTACGCGGATCAGAAGGCGCGTGATGTATCATTTATGGAGGGAGATAAGTTTCTGTTGAAAGTCTCGTAGATGAAGGGTATTATGAGGTTCGGGGAGAAGGGCAAGTTGAGCCCAAGTTTTATAGGTCCCTTCGAGGTGTTAAGGCGAGTTGGGGAAGTTGCTTATGAGCTAGCCCTACCTCCCAGTTTGTCAGGAGTTCATCCGGTTTTTCATGTATCCATGCTCCGGAGGTACCACGCCGACTTCTCTCACGTGGTTGATTTCAGCACTATTCAGTTGAATGAGAGGTTGGGTTACGAGGAGGATCCAGTTGCTATTATTGACAGGCAGGATCGCTAGTTGAGATCCAAGAGAGTTTCTGTCGTAAAGGTCAGGTGGAGGGGCCAACCAGTCGAGGAGGCGACCTGGGAGTCCAAGGAGGACATGCGGAGCAGATATCCACATCTATTCAGCACTTCAGGTATGATTCTAGACTCGTTCGAGGACGAACGTTTGTTTAAGAGGTGGAGAATGTAACGACTCGGCCGGTCTTTTTGTGTATCAGGACCCCATTCCCCTAAATGAAACTTTCCATAGTGGCTTATTTTTATTTATGACTTGCGAGGACGGGTGGTTCGGGATTCGGAAGCGTTTAGAGTAACACTTGGTTCCTTAAGGTTGGCCTTTAAGGCCAAGTTTGACTTCGGTCAACATTTTGAGTGAACAGCCTCGAAATCGAGTTTCGACGGTTCCGGTAGCTCCGTATAATGATTTCGGACTTGGGCATATGTTCGGAATGGGTTTTGGATGACCCAGGGGCGTTTCGGCGCCCAATATCGAAATTTGAGTTTCCTTAAGTTTGAAATTTGGGTTGGAACGTGTTTTTGTGTTATCGAGGTCCGAACGGAATTCTGAGACCGAGAATAGTTATGTTATGTCATTTTTGACTTCCTTGAAAATTTGGTGTCATTCCGAGTAGTATAGGTCAGTTCGGCGCATTGAAAGCGAATTCTAGAACTTTAAGTTCAAAGTTTGATTCAATTTGGTTTTGGAGTCGAATTCTTCGTTTCGTTGTTGTTTTTAACGTTCTGTAAATTCGAGCGAGTCTGTATCATGAATACAGACCTGCCAGTGCCTTTGGACGGGGTCCCGAGGGGCTCGGGTGAGTTTCGGACCTCTCGGAGTTAAATGCAAAACACTAGAATTTCTGTGTCTGGTTTCCTTCTATGCGCTCGCGGTTGCTCTGTCGCATTCGCATAGAAGGATCTGGGGGGTGAAAATTTTGCCCTCTGCGTTCGCATAGGGTAGGGCCTTGGGCCAGACCAGCTTAGCCCTTACACAGTGCGTTTCCACCCCCCCCCCCCCCNCGCGAAGACCTCTCTGTGTTCGCATAGAAGGCCTCATCAGGCCCTGGCCATTTGTTCATCGCGAACGCACTGCCCCTGATGCGTTCGCATAGAAGGGGCAGCTGGGCAGTGTGTTTTTAAAACGGGACTTGAACCATTTTGGGGCATTCTTCTTCTTGCTTGGGGTGATTTTTGAGCATGCAAGAGAGCCAAACGACCTAACTATTTTGAGGTAAGAAATTCCTACCCTAAACTTAGTCTAATACTTGGAATCTTAGGTAGATTAACTCATTAATTAGTGGAAAATTAAGAGTTAGAGTGAAAACCTAGGTTTTATAAAAATTGGAAGAATTACCAAGGAATTTGCCATGAAATCACACAAAAACTATATATTAATGATCCTTAGGCTATGGGTAATTATTTCCTTCAAAACTTTCTGGTATCCGAGCATGTGGGCCCGGGGGTATATTTTAGGATTTTTCAAAGTACGGTGAAATAACTAAGTAAATAGGAGAATTACATACTTTTGATTATAAATTGATATATTTGTATAACATTTGGCTAGTTTCGAGTCCTTGGGTGACGAGTTTGGAGTTTTCGGGTGCATTCTTGACCCGGAGAGTAGGTTCGACACAAGGTGAGTCTCCTTTCTAACCTTGTAAGAGGTAATTGTCCCCATAGGTGATTATAAATAATTGCATGTCCTTATTTGCGGGGGCTACGCATGCACGAAGTGACGAGAGTCCGTGCGTAGCTACTACTATGTTATGTTGGGTAGTTCTAGGACTCACAAGCATGCTTATATGTGCCTTACATGTGTTCCTAAATGCATTTTGATTTGCTTATTATCCTTGAATTAGCATGAGAATATTAGGAAGTTATGTTCCATATTATATTGCTTAAGTTCTTGCTTCAAAGTATAATCTCGGTTAACTCCCTAAATATTGATAATTTTAAGTATGTATGTTGCACCCGCATCACATGTATGATTCGTGAGCGGAATAGCCCTACTATTATGTCAACCGCGTCGCATGTTCGATTAGCGATCGGGGTAATAGATGCATCTATGGTTCGAGTCGTTCGATCCTCGGCAGTGCATATTTATTTTCACGACGTTTCGGCCGTACGCCTTCGGCCTATTATGTGCTATATAATTTACTGGGAGTTTTGTTGTAATTGTATAAAATGTTTCAAGTGAAAAAGGGAATTTGTTACATTATATGGTAGTGAAATTTGACATGCAAAGGTAATTACACTTAAACTTGATATTTTATGTCTTTGTGATTACTACGACTGTTATGCCTGCCTAGTCCTTATTAAATTATGTTATTTGAACTTTGACCCTAATAAGTATCACGTCTACCTCTCGTCACTACTTCTTCGAGATTAGGCGGTATACTCACTGGGTACATATCTGTTTATGTACTCATGCTATACTCTGTACTTAATTGTACAGGCTCTGAGGCAGGTGCATCTGGGTATTTATCTGGCGCTCGTCCCTGACGTATAGTGGGCGTGGATTTCTCGATGAGCTGCTTTCCTTGATGCTTATCTCTAGCAGCACCTTGGAGTTCCTCTTTTCTTTTTTTATGTCTATACTTTTTCTTCAGACAGTAGGGAAAACTTGTACTTTCTTTTGGATACTAGTTTCAATTAGATGCCCGTAGACCTGTGACGCCAGTTCCTGGCATGCCCACGTAGTGGATATTCTATTCTTTTGGGTTGTAATGATGGTGGTGATTATTATATTTATTGCTCACTTTGGTCGTTTAAGTCACTAATTTACTTCAAATTTATGTTTTTGAAATAAAACCCTCTTAAGTATGGTCAATTGTTTATAAATTAAAAAGGGCTCACTAGTAAAAGTTGGCTTGCCTGACATCGAAGTTAGGCGCCATCGCGACCTAAATTGGGATTTGGGTGCAACCCGCTCCCACCAGACATGTCATATCAGTTTATTTATGAAAACTTTCACAATTCAGGCCAAGCCTTTCACAATATTTTTGTATCAACAAATGTAAACAGAAGCTGTAAAACTCATAAACTTCATCAATTATCGTTTCACGACGAAACGAACCGAAATTTATATACATATGGTAACACTGACATCCAGCTCAATCTTTATGTAATATAACAAAACCAAGATAACGTCCAACACTTTCAAAATATTTGAAACAATACTTAACAATAAGCTAACGAATCCAAATAGACATATAAATATCAATGATCCTGAAACAATTAAGCCCGGAAGCAAATAATTGGAAACGGGGAAGGGACCATATTCAACAATAATTTAGTGGTGCATAGATACTCGTCACCTCATCTATACACCCCACACATGCAAATTCATATAGCATTTAAGTGGGGATTCCTTTTCCCTCAAGTCAAGGTTAAACCAAGAACTTACCTCAAATCCGCAGGCCATTCACAGCTTAATTACCGCTTTTCCTTTCGAATTGCCTCTAACACGCTCGAATCTAATCATAAGTAGTTTATTATCATTAATTTATGCTAAAGGAACTAACTTTACTGAAAAATCATTGTTTTCCTAAGTTTTCTCAAAAAAAGTTAAAACCCGACCCCGGGCCCGCTTGGTCCAAACTTGGGGTTCGGACCAAATTCCGTCTACTAATTCACCCCCGAGCTCGAATACGCAATTAATTTCAAAATCTGACCCTAATTCGAGGTCAAAATTCTATTTTTACAAAATTCTCCAATTCTACCCAAACCCCCAATTTCTACCATGAAAATTCTTGATTTTTGATTGAAAAGTGATGAAAAACATTGGGTAATTGAAAGAGAAGAGTTTAGAATTGTTTACCAACAATTTGGGAATGAATTGTTTTGAAGAAAATCGCCTCTAGGTCTTTGTAGTTCGAAAATTGGTGAAAAATAGGTTCTGCCCGATTTTTAAAACTGTTTTTATATGACTGGGCAGGCCTTCATTCCGTTCGCGATGGGCCTGCCGCGTTCGCGCGGTCTTGAACGCATTCGCGAAGCTTTGTTTCCTTTGTTCATAGCGTTCGTGACCAGGTGTTCGTGTTCGCGTAGAAGAAACGCAACTATCCTCCCCCAAGTCCCGTTTACACAGTGCGTTCGCATGGCCTGGACGCGTTCGCGAAGCTTTAGCCCACCAGTGCTTCGCATTCGCGTCCTGAGCTCCGCGTTCGCATAGAACAAAGATGGACCCAGTGCACTTTACGATACGCGCTCGTGAGTGAAGCAACACGAACGCGAAGAACAATTTACCTGTGCACCAGAAGCAGTCATGACAGCATAATTTCTCAAGTGTAAAACATCTCGTAGCCTGCCCAAAACTCACTCGAGCCCTCGGGTCTTCAAACCAAATATGCACGCAAGTCTAAAAATATAATACGGACTTGCTCGCGCGATCAAATCATGAAAATAACATCTAAAAATATGAATTTAACCTCAAAACTCATCATTTTTCTCAAGAAAATAACATCTCAAATTTCACTATTTCTCAACCGGACGTCCGAATCACGTCAAATAAATTCTGATTCTTACCAAATTTCACAGATAGGATTTAAATATCATAACAAAACTATATCGAGCTCTGAAACCAAAATACGGGCCCGATACCAACGGTTTCGAACATTAATCCATTTCTTTATTTCATTGAAAATCCAGCAAAACAATTTTTTTTTAAAATTGATTTCTAAGGCTAGGGGCCTCAGAATTCAATTTCGGGCATAAGCCCAAGTCCCATATTTTACTGCGGACCTCCCAGAATTATTGGAACACATATCCGGGTCCATTTACTAAAAATGTTGAACCAAGTCAACTAAAACCAAATTTTAAATTTCAAAAATTATTATTTCTCATGTTTTCACATAAAAGCTTTCCGACACGTCCGGGCTGCTCACGCAAATTGAGGTAAATAAAATTAATCTCTTTAAGGCTAATAATCCTAGAATGGAGTCTTAATTTATAAGATGACCCTTTGGTTCATCACATACATGCACTTGATGGTACAAGTTACTACAGAACTATGAGAGTAAAAAGGAGTTGTGAAAGGAAAAATGGTGCATGTTCTAATCGACTCTGGTTCTACCCATAATTTCATGGATTTGGAAACTGCTAAGAAATTAGGATGCAAGCTACAATTTATTCCTTCTTTTGCAGTAGCTGTAGCAGATGGAAGCAAAGTGCATAGCTCTGTCATGACTTGTGGGGTGACATGGAATATGCAGGGTGTGGCGTTTAAAACTGATATGTTGGTGATTGCACTAGGAGGCACTGATGTAGTCTTAGGGATACAGTGGCTGATCACATTAGGATACTTAGATGGAATTTCAAATAACTTAAAATGGATTTCCAAATAGGTGAAAGGAAGGTATCATTAAGGGGAGCCAACCTGGACCATTCAAGGTGTTAGCAGATGTTAAAATGCAGAAAATGATAAGCAAAACCAGCCAGATTAACTCGATGACAGTGGCTTTAATTCAACCAATAGAGGGTTCAGGTTTAACCTTGAACCATTTGAGCACCCAGACCTCACAAGAAGTTCCTCCCCCTGAAGAATTGCAGAAGATTCGAGACCAATATGCATTGCTTTTGAAGTACCTACCAAATTGCCACCTCATAGTAGTCATGAACATAAAATCATACTGAAGGAAGGCACCTCACCTATCAAGGTGAGGCCATATAGATACCTTGCTAGTCTAAAATATGAGATTGAGAAGATGATTAGAGAAATTCTAGAATATGGGGTCATTCAACCAAGTGTAAGTCCATTCTCTTCTCCTATTGTTATGGTTAAGAAAAATGATGGCTCTTGGAGACTTTGTGTCACACCTCCTTTTTTCCGAATGGGGGATAAGGGAGTTTTTCCAATTGAAGTAACATTAATCGAAATGGGATTATTTGTTTTATTTAGAGTCGCCACTTGGGATAATTATTATGGTGTACCAAGTCACCGGTTTATTTAAAATCTCAAATCGAGAAAATTTGACTCTGTTTAAAAAGTATGCAAAACCAGAAGACCGGGTAAGGAATATGTTAACCCGGGAGAAGGTGTTAGGCACTCCCAAGTTTCGTGGTTTTAGCACGGTCAGTTAACAATTTCAACTTGACTTGTTTCATCTAATTACTCATTTTAGAACCTACGTGTATTTTACATTTTACTGCTTCTAATTACTCGATTATTCATATTTAAATAATTATCCTAATACAAGTTACGCGCACGTATACTCGTTTAGTTTGGTGCGTCAAGAATCATATCACGCATACGTGTACACAATTCACAACACTTAGTTTATTTCAGAAAAAGTTTGATCAAAGTCGCGCGAACGCGTACCTTGAATTTATTTGGAAAAAAAATCGTAATCACGTCACGCGAACATGCACGCAATCACGATAGTTGTTTAAGAAATACCGCGCCTAAAAGCATTTCTACGAGTATTTGATTAAGGCGTTTCAGTTCACTAAGAATGTTTGACCATGGTCACGTGAACGTGTACCTTGGTTTGTTTTTGGAATCACAACTATCTCACGCCTATGTGTACATAATTGCAATAGTTAGTTCGATTATAAGTGCAACTAAGGCTACAATTATGTCTCTAGGCTAAATTCCCTATGTCGTGTAACTAGGTGTGAAAGTCCAATACTATGTGAGACATTTATTTGAATCAAATGGGGCAGCTTACGTATTAGCTGCCAAACAGGTCCATAATTAAGAGAGTTTGGTCCTGATAGTGGGTGAGTCCAAATGGACTCTGGCCCAAGATAAATATTATTAGCATTCGAATGAAACTAATCAAAGATGACTTGGTCCTAGTAATGGCTGAGCCCAAATGAACTCTGGACCAAGATGCATATTGTTAGAAGCTAAATGGAATTAATCAAAGATGATTTGGGCCTAGTAATGACTGAGTCCAAATGACTCTGTCCAATGCACATTTATTTGACGAATTTGAGACTAAAATTTTTTGTGGTTTATTTCTGTAATAACAATTATAGAATTTTACTTATATTTCCTTTATCTTTTAAAATAGAATACTAATGGGGCTGGGACGTGAATAAAGTAAATCAAAATCTGGTTCCATTCGATAATTTTTTACTAATTTCCTAAGTCTTTAATTCCTTATGTTAACACTATGTTAAAGTGATAAGTTTTAAAGTCATTGTGTATTTTTTAAAAACTTTAAAGTGTAAATGCCTCTAATTAAATTATCAACTCAATTTAGCAGAAACCTAGAATACAATTCCATGGACCCAATTGGTTTGGGCCTGAAAATCTACTATGGCCTACAGTCCAGTTTGCTCGTAAAACCCAGTTTTTCATGATCTAAAAAACTACTGAATTGGAATTACTATATTTAAAAGTTTTAAACAACATAGTAAAGCTACTAATTTATTAAACTAGCACATTGTACAAGAAAGTATATAAGGAACTAAGTTATTACATCTTATTAACTAAACAATGAGTTTAATCAAATATACCCATTACTACTCTACAAGTTATCTTAAAAAAATATTATTTCTACTTCTACTATTACATACTAACGTATAGATCTTCTGGATATAATCGTTCTAGCATGAATACATGAAGCTTAAGCAGATTTTTTGCAACTTTCAGAACACTTTAACATAAGACTAATATGACTTGAATGGAATAAAAAGTGTGAATGACCATTCCTACACGGATTTACAGATAACTTCCAACACAGCAACTTTAACCAATGTGATGCAGTAATTGAACTCATGCATAAAAGCATATTCAAACTAAACACAATTTTTGATAAACAACAAAATCATACTCCTGATAACAAATGAAAGTAATTTTTTACATTGTTAATAATAGTACCTTGATAGAAGCAAGAAAACAAAACAAAGAGGGAAAATATGCCTCTGAAAACTTGAGTAAAGCAGCAACAAGGAAATCAAATAGAAAACCAAAGAACTCCCAGTCCAAGCTTGACCAAAAAGCAATAGAGTAAGGAAAACCAGTAGGATTTTTTTTTAAGACAGAAAAGTAATATATTTTTGTTTCTGAAATACCAAGGTTGATTTTCATAAGTTATTGAAAGATGGAGAGAAAATACTTAAGGCAGTACAAACTTAGTGTGTTTTTCAGAAATTTTCTATGTATGTCTATCTGGGTTTTTTCGTGTCTATAATGAAGAAACGTGAGTGTTTATATAGAGTGAGGGAGTGAAAATGGATAAGGATCAAGGTACAAAAAGAATCTGTCAGCATTCCCTAAAAATCAGGAAAAAGGCATCTTTTCCAATAGAAAAATGGACAGCTGTCCAATTTCTGGTATCTTCTTATCACAGAAAATGGACAATTGTTGTTATGCCCCGCAATATTATGTCGATATTACGCCTTGCAGTATTAAATTAGGATAATGTTGCGCCCTGTAGTATTATACATTGAATTTGTCGTAAGGAAATTGGCGGCAGTCCAAGGAAAAGATTATTTGGAGATTATAAGGATTATGTTATTTCAAATAAGTGATAAGTAAATTCATGAAGGTGGGAGGGGAAGCAAGTTAAAGAAAATAAATTTTTGTCCAAGTTTGGCATATTGGGATAAAATACGGGCCGAGCGATAATACCCGATATTTTTAGACCAGTACCATACAAGGTACCATATAACCACGATAGTAGGATGTATAAAGTGTATTAAAAATAAGTAGAATTTTAAGTAATTTGAGACAATTCTTAATTATGCGGGTAATTGGTTAATTACCGGGTAGAGGGATATTACCTAATTAAATTAATTAATAGTTGGATAATATCAAAATTCCACGTGGCAACAAACCACAACACCAACCGTATGACTCTCTTAGTCATAATTCATGATAAGAGTCATTTTTAAATAGGTGACAACTAGTTGAGATATAAGTCATGAAAACCATGAAAGCCTTCATAACTTTTAGCAAAATAATGAATTCATATATCTTAAAATTGAAAAGAGCTCTCCATGAGACTCTTTGAAGCCATCAAGAACGTTACCAGAAGACATCATTAAATCAAATTGAAGCTAACTTCCATTCTCAAAACACTTAAGATAAGATTGTATACCTTAATGCAACGTGATTTCTACAATTTCAACAATTCCAGCGAATTTTTAGAGCTTTAGCAATGGAGAAATTTCGCGGTTCTAACGGAGTACGGTGCAATCTTTTTCAAGAATATCATATGGAAGTTTTCCCTACTCCAGGTATGTTAAGGTTATCCCTTGTTTCTTTTTGGCATGATCCAAATTATACGGAAGAAACGAGCAAACGTAACAGTTTTCATAAACGACTCTATTCATAGAAATACTATGGGTCTCTATGTTCTTGATTCCATAGGTGACATATTATTCTATCATCTGTTCATGGGTCTCAAAAATACGTAAGTTGGTAAAGTTTATTTCATAATATTAATCATAGGCATAATGGTCTTATGACGTACCGAGAGATTTTATTAACGTATTTCATATGCATTTCATGCACTTATACATGCACATTGACCCATGACCAGATGAAATTATATACGCGTATATATATATATATATATATATATATATATATATATATATATATATATATATATATATATATATATATATATATGTATATGGGATATGATAAAGGTTATAACATTATGTACGCACCACCACCTGATCAGCTAGTATACGTTGATGATTTTTCCCACAGTTGCCAAGATGATATGATGGGATACCCTCAAAGGCTTGATGATGTGATGAACACATGTACCTATGCACGACATGACATTCATACGCATATGCATGACACTATAAGTACTTCATAATTTACAGAGTTATCCAGACTTACAGGTTGAGTCATTTACTCTATATTTCTTCCATGTCTTTTACATACTTATTTATGTGCCTTACATACTCGATACATTATTCGTACTGACGTCCCTTTTGCCTGGGGACACTGTGTTCATGCCCGTAGGTCTCGATAGACAGGTCGAGA
This sequence comes from Nicotiana paniculata, assembly GCA_005239505.1. Classification (NCBI taxonomy): domain Eukaryota; kingdom Viridiplantae; phylum Streptophyta; class Magnoliopsida; order Solanales; family Solanaceae; genus Nicotiana; species Nicotiana paniculata. The sequence continues at coordinate 39,634 of ML354252.1, forward strand.
GTCCTCCAAGTAGGCGATCAGCTCAGCGGAAGATGTTAGTGCACTCCATTTGCTTCGGAGTTTCTTGTTTGGTCAGTATGATTTAGATGTGTATTATTTGGTATGGAGGGGCTCTGTCCCGACCTTTATGACAATTATGTATCCTTAGAGGCTTGTAGACAAATGTCATGTACGTAAAAGATTGTATGGCCTTGTCGGCCTATATTCAGTATACGAGTGGTTATTTTGGTCTTAGAGGCCCATATGTCTTATGTATAAGTTGGTATTACATGTTATATTCTACCTATTTCACGGCAGCCTCTCTGGCTCAGTTATCTATGATAGTAGGATACGAAAAGATACATTATGTTGGTACTCAGTTGAGTAAGGTACCGGGTGCCCATCGCGGCTCATCGGTTTGGGTCATGACAAAGTGGTATCAGAGCAATTCCGTCCGAGGGAGTCTACAAGCCATGTCTAGTAATGTCTTGTTTATGGGTGTGTCGTGCACCACACTTATAAGCAGGAGACTACAGGGTATTTAGGACTGTCACTCTTTCTTCTTACTCTAGATCGTATGGTAGAGCTCACTTATAAGAATTCAAATTTTGAACTTATATTCGTAATAAGACGATGCCTACATTCAAAAACACGATCGATAAGAGATATAGTTGTGGAAGTGTTGAGTTAGAGCAACTCGATTTTGCATCTTTCTTATGATGATTAAATGATAGGTCTTCAGCAGATCATGCGTGTACTAAAAGATGTACAGTTCTTGATAAGGATCTTCTAGGAAATAATACTTATCCACTCTTACGGTAAAAGGGAATAATGGAATCAGAAGTTAGACACAAGTGGCAGCAAGTAAAAGAAGTAAGGCAAAGAAGGGTACGAGGAACCCAGTTAATAAAGATTATCATCATTTACCATTCAGGAAGGGAGATATAAGCATTTTGAATTACCTTCAACAGTAATAGATGTATGTACAATTGGCCACACCAATCTAAGTTATGCTATATGGGAACTAACAAATCTGGTTTAGGAGAAGAACATAGTATCACGATCCGGATGGGGTTAGAGTAAACCAAAATGGTGAATGGATTGTTTATGTTAGTTGACATTTCCAAAAGATATTACAAATGTGCTTCTTGTGAGACACCCAGGTGATGCAATCTAGAATATTATGATTAGATATAAATACTAGGATGATCAAAAGTGTATATATATATATATATATATATATATATATATATATATATATATATATATATATATATATATATATATATATATATATATATATATNAGATAGCCACTGAAAGCCTGGAAAGGATAAATATTATCTTAGTATGACTCTCGTCCCTAGCAGAGAGAGCACGTTGAGCAGCCCGAAGAGCCGATGAATGAAGCAAGGAGAGCTAAAAGCGAAAGAATGTCTTGTTGACGTTTTCACAAGAAAGTGATAGGCAGGAGTATTAGCAGAGTAATGAGAAGAGAGATAAGGAAGAATTATGAGTGAGATGTGATACATGGATGACAACGGTAGAGTGTTACAGAATCTATAGTCAAATGAAGAAAGAGATGAGAGGTGATAAGCCTTAAGACAACAAAAGAGTATAGGCCATACAGTCACATCCTCATTTCGAGAAATAAGTTCGCGACTCTAACGTGATTAACAAAAGGAAAAGTTAGACCCTAGAATAATAAAAACCAGTATGGACTGGTGAACAATATAAACTAAAAAAAATGAATTTGGGACTAAGTGATTTGGTAATAGTCAGCATCATGAGAATTTCATATTACATTCTGGCGATAATAGAATGGACAATAGAAGAAGATCCATGATGAATTCAGAGAATGGTCAGGAAGACGCTTCCCTAAAGCAAGCAATGTGAGAAAATTTAGGCTTAAGGGACTGTATATGCCATTTACACTTAGTATCATCATCGCGAGTAAGGAATTTTGTTATCCTTGGTACAGAAGGATTACCGCAAGGCGAGTAAGGGTCATTGATGATGTGAAAGGACGACAAAGATGAAGAGGAAAAACATCTATAGGCAGGTCGTCGTAGCTCCAAGTCTTAGTACTCCCCTAAAGGGAGGAATATGGAATGATGTGGCATTAAATCAGAATTAAGTAGATCTAGTAACTATGGGATGATAAAGGAAGGTTGCGAACAGTATAAATGGATATGTATGGGTCGCAAGCTAAAGTTTGGTAGAGCGACAAGATTGTAGGAAGACAGGAGTAAGGATAAGCAACGAGAGTAACCTGGAGTTGGTTGCAGATCTCAATAATGATAAATCGAAGTAAGAGTTATGGTATAGTATGACCTACATAGATGCAGTAAAGTCATACGAATGGATAACCAGGTCTTTGAAATAAGATATAGCAATGTTCGTAAGTTCGACAAACTACCGAGCGAAAAACTTCAGTAATGGCTAAAAATTGGAGAAAAAAAGGAAAGAAGAGTCTCATAGGCGCACTTACAAGGTCAGAATCATACAGGTTGCATAATAGACGATAGCAACAGTTATGAGATTGGGAGGATTCTGACCATAAGTCATGGTATTTGAAAGAGGACTAAAGGGGGGAATGCCTTGGCCTTTGAATTTATTCAAAAAGCAGTTGCCTAAATGGAAGGGAGAACATTAAGGTATTCGCAAGAAATATGGGTTATGAGAATGATAAGTGCATCAGTAAACATTCGAGGATGAATGTATCCAAGGGGGGAATGATGTTACGCCACATAATATTATATCAATATTACGCCTTGCAGTATTAAATTACGACGATGTTGCACTTTGTAATATTGTACGTTGAATTTGTCGTAAGGAAATTGACATCAGTCCAAAGAAATATTATTTGGAGATTATAAGTATTATGCTATTTAAAATAAGTGATAAGTAAATTTTGTGAAGGTGAGAGGGGAAGCAAGTTAAAGAAAATGAATTTTCGTCCAAGTTAGACATATTGGGATAAAATACGGGCCGAGCGATAATACCCGATATTTTTGGACTAGTACCATACAAGGTACCATATGACCATGATAGTAGGATGTATAAAGTTTATTAAAAATAAGTAAAATTTTAAGTAATTATGCGGGTAATTGGTTAATTACCGGGTGAAGGGATATTACCTAATTAAATTAATTAATTGTTGGATAATATCAAAATTCCACATGGAAAAAAACCACTACACCAACCGTATGACTCTCTTAGTCATAATTCATGATAAGAGTCATTTTTAAATAGTTGGCAACTAGTTGAGATATAAGTCTTGAAAACCATGAAAGCCTTCATAACTTTTTTCAAAATAATGAATTCATATATCTTACATTTGAGGAAATGGAAAGAGTTCTCCATGAGACTCTTTGAAGCTATCAAGAACGTTACCAGAATCCATCATTAAAGCAAATTGAAGCTAACTTCCATTCTCAAAACACTTAAGATCAGATTTTATACCTTAATGCAACGTGATTTCTACAATTTCAACAATTCCAGTGAATTTTTAGAGCTTTAGCAACGGAGAAATTTTGCGGGTCAAAACGGAGAACGGTGCAACATTTTCCAAGAATATCATACGGAATTTTTTCCTACTCCAGGTATGTTAAGGCTATCCCTTCTTTCTTTTTGCCATGATCCAAATTATACAGAAGAAACGAGCAAACGCACAGTTTTCATAAACAACTCTATTCATAGAAATACTAGGGGTCTCTATGTTCTTGGTTCCCCATGTGACATATTATTCTATTATCTGTTCATGGGTCTCAAAAATATGTAAGTTGGTAAAGTTTATTTCATAATATTAATCAGAGGCATAATGGTCTTATGACGTACCAAGAGATTTTATTAACGTATTTCATATGCATTTCATGCACTTATACATGCACATTGACCCATGACTAGATGGAGTTATACACGCGTATATATATATATATATATATATATATGTGTGTGTGTGTGTGTGTGTGTGTATATATGGGATATGGGAAAGGTTATGGCGTTATATACGCACCACCACCTGATCAGTTGGTATACGTTGATGATTTTGCCCACAGTGGCCAAGATGATATGATGGGATACCCTCAGAGGCTTGATGATGTGATGAACACATGTACCTATGCATAACATGAAATTCATACGCATATGCATGACACTATAAGTACTTCATAATTTACAGAGTTATCCAGACTTACAGGTTGAGTCATTTACTCTATATTTCTTCCATGTCATTTACGTACTTATTTATGTGCCTTACATACTCGGTACATTATTCGTATTGACGTCCCTTTTGCTTGGGGACGTAGCGTTCATGCCCGCAGGTCTTGATAGACAGGTCGAGAGTCCTCCAAGTAGGCGATCAGCAGCGGAAGATGTTGGTGCACTCCATTTGCTCCGGAGTTACTTGTTTGGTCAGTATGATTTAGATGTGTATTGTTTCGTATGGCGGGGCTCTGTCCCGACATTTATGACAATTATGTATCCTTAGAGGCTTGTAGACAGATGTCATGTACGTAAAAGATTGTATGGCCTTGTCGGCCTATGTTCAGTATACGAGTGGTTAGTTTGGTCTTATAGGCCCATATGTCTTATGTATAAATTGGTCTTACATGTTGTATTCTACATATTTCACGCTAGCCTCTCCAGCTTAGTTATCTATGATAGTAGGATATGAAAAGATACATTATGTTGGTACTCGTTTGAGTAAGGTGCCCGTTGCGGCTCATCAGTTTGGGTCATGACAAATGTCCAATTTTCGGATATTTGGGATCTTATCCTTATCTTTCCTACTCAAATTGGGACAATTATCCGTTTAATAGAAACTTCCTAATATCTAATAAAGACTTTTTCAAATTAAAATTCTCAAAATAACCCTTCAGGGTTTTGAAATTGCCTCAGAACCAGGTCTGGTTTTGGGCCTGAGTCGTGTGAATCTTGGTCTGAAGGGCCTTGGGCTCTTAAGCTTTACCAAAGCTATGGGCTTGTCTATCACAGACAAGCCCAATTTTTAAGTCAAGTTGAATGGGTCACTTCAGTAAGCCCAATTCCTATAACTAATCAGACAAGCCAAGCTTTGCTTCTAAACTAATTACTGGTTTAACCTAACTAATTTCATTTAATTAATTTAAACAAAAATAACACAAAATGAGTAAAAATAGTAAGAACTAAAAATAAACATAAAATATAATAAACGATAGAACACATAATAATGATAAAATTAACAGAAAAACAGCAAAAGAAAAAGGAAAAGAAAATATACCTAATGGACTGTTTGGCAAAAGGTATCTACTTGTTAAAAACTCTCTTGCCAAGACACCCATCTTGAATTTGAGATCACACTAAGAGGAGATCTTGGCACGAGGACTATTAGACAAGCTAAGTGGAACCAAAAAGAGGGAGAAGATTTAGGGTTTGGCAAATCTCAGATCTAATATATAGTGTTTTTGATGGGGTATTTTTGGGATATATGGGTAGAATAGGTTTCTAGGAGGTGTGGTGGTTATATGGTATGAGTTTGGGTAGGTTTGGGGTTTTGTTTCCGCCGTAGGCGATTTCTGGCGGTGGTGCTAGGGTTACTGGGATCTAAGATCTAGGGATTTTGATGGGGGTTTTGGATGATTAGTTGGTATGGTGGGGTTTAGGAGGTGCAGGGGAGTGTATGGGGTAAGTTTGGGTGGCTTTGGGGTTCCGCCGCCTCCGTAGGTGATTTTCGGCAGCGGCTCAGGGCGGAGCTAGGGTTTCTAGTTTTTAGGTTTAAGATCTACTGGTTTTTTGTGGAGCTTTTGGGGGTTTGATTAGTGGGGTGAGGTCTGAAAGAGTGAGAGGAGTGGATAGGGGTGGTTTTAGGCGTCGACGCCGCCGTAGGAAATTTCTGGCGGCGGCTCAAGGTGGAGGGTAGAGAGGCATCTAGGGTTTGAGGTATGGTTAGAGAGAGAGAGAGAGAGGTGTCAGAGAGGGGAATGGATGAAATGAGAGGGGGTAGGGGTTGTTAGGACATTTATATACTAAATGACGGGTGAGTTCCGAGCCGTTGGATCTTGTGAAGATCAACGGTTTGGATTGATTGGTACCAAAACGGTGTCGTTCGGTTTAGGCGAGGTTTTCAGACTGGGTTGGGTATTGGGCTTTGCAATTTGGACTGAGTGTTTGGGATTGGGCTGGTTTAAAATTGGCCCGGTCTGGCCAAGGTTTAATTAGATCCATTTTTGTTTAATTTTAAAAATCTAATTAATTTAATTAAATCCTAGATTAAGTACTAAATTATCTAACTATCTATTTGTATTATTTACATAATTAGTTATTCTTAAATTATTAAAAGAATTACCAATTTTAATACTAAAACTAAAATGTCAAAAAATAAATAATATTTTGTGATTTTCTTCTAATACTATAATCAAATTATGTAATTAGGTGCTAGATACAATCAAAAACTTAACAATTCCGTAAGATAAAGATTTAAATATTTTTGTTGTTTTTTCTATGATCCCAAAAATGCTAAAAATGCATGAAAAATGCAACTAAATGCAAATAACTGCGAATAATTACCAAAATTTAAAAAAAAATAAGAAAAAATCTGTTAGTTAATTTTTTGTGGGAGTATTTCTAGTGAGGTAAAAATCACATGCTCGCAGCTGCCCCTCTTTGCTCGGAAACACGAAGAGTTTTCAGGACAAGATAGAGTGAGCAGTCACGAACAATTTCTACTTGTTTGATACTCCATGGGAAGCCTTTTGAAAAAGTTTGACTGAACCTTGCTTCAAAGGTTGCCTACATATCCTTGGCTATAAAGGAATCAGGTCAGTGTAGTTCTGGAAATTTTGGTAGCTCGGACTACCAGGAGCTGTGATTTCATTATTGTTGTTGTTGTTACTGCTTGATGAGCTCCTTATTACACCAAAGTCAAATTGCAAAAAGACTAGCTAAGCCTATCAGCTATGAGTTATAAGATTCATATCTATAAATCTACTGAAGCTTGATCTTGAGTCTTGGCTGATTCTTCACTTCGACTCTGATCTGAATCTTGATGCTTGCTAGCTGCAGGTGCTAGCTCATTCTTCTTCGTCTTTCCGGAGGTTATGGATTGAATCATGTTTTGAGTAATCCACATCTTTTCTCCGCCTCTGCACTTTGGTTTCAACTCTTTTCTTTCCTTTCTTTTCTTTTATTTTGGATTGAGACTTCTTCATTGCGCTTCGAGGTATAACCTGCTCAGGAATCAAAACAAACGAACGAACTTTTCTGCCCCAGTTTTCACTAGGAAAATTTCGTGAGTTATTGTAACAAAATTCCATACTACTTCATTATTGAAAGCGATAAAAAGGAGAGAGTGATGTACCTGGAGTAAATTTAGACTAAGGAGTGGAGACCCTATGTCTAAAAGTAAAATCAACTAGGGATTGGAAACCCTATGTTGGGGAAAATCATCAGGTTATGCTGGCATCAACTAGGGAATGGAGACCCTATGTTGGTATAATGACCCAAAGGGTCATCTTATAATCAAAACTCTATTCCAGTCTCATTAGCCTTAAAAAGATAAATTTTATTTACCTCGATTTGCATGCGCATTCCATGCGTAAAACCGGAAAGCTTTTATGTGAAAATATGGGAAATAATAATTTTTAGAATTTGAAATTTGGTTTTAGTTGGCTTGGTTCAACATTTTTAAAAAACGGACTCGGATCTGTGTTTCGACGATCTCGGGAGGTCCGTAGTAAAATATGGGACTTGGGCGTATGCCCGGAATTGAATTCCGAGGTCCCTAGCCTTAGAAATTAATTTTTAAAGAAACTTATTTTGCTGGATTTTCAATGAAATAAAGATATGAAATAATGTTTGAAACCATTGGTATCGGGCCCGTATTTTGGTTCTGGAGCTCGATACAAGTTTGTTATGGTATTTATCCTATCTGTGAAATTTGGTAAGAATCGGAATTTATTTGACGTGATTCAGACGTCCGGTTGAGAAATAGTGAAAGTTAATTATTCTTGAGAAAAATGATGAGTTTTGAGGTTAAATTCATAGTTTTAGACGTTATTTTCATGATTTGATCGCACGAGCAAGTCCCCATGATGTTTTTAGCCTTGCGTGCATGTCAGGTTTAGAGCCTCGAGGGCTCGGGTGAGTTTCGGGTAGGCTATGGGATGTTTTAAACGTGGAATGTTCTGTTGTCATAACTATATCTGGTGCACTGACGAATTGACCTTCGCATTCGCGAAGCTTTTATAGCGAACGCGGAGAGTAATTATTTCTGAGGGATAAATCCTTCTTCGCAAACGCGAGGAGTTGGGCGCGAACGCGAAACATTAGGGGGTAGTACCCTTCGCAAATGCGCCCACCCATAGCGAACGCAATGTAAAAATGGACCTGAGGGAGGGGGAGCCTGCTTGTTCTATGCAAACGCGATGGCCTATGGAGTTAAAGATCTACGAACGCGGTCCATCCAATGCGAACGCGAAGGCCATTTGGGCCTGACCCTACACGAACGCGGCAAGCCCATCGCGAACGCGATGAAGGCCTGCTCAGCTTTATAAACAAGTTTTAAAAATGGACAGAACCTCTTTCTTCATATTTTCCGAACTACAAAGCCTAGAGGCGATTTTCTTCACACAAATTGATCTCCAAGGTGTTGGTAAACAATCCTAAACTCTTCTCTTTCAATTACCCAATTTTTTCATCACTTTTCAATCCAAAATCAAGAATTTTCATGGTAACAATTGAGGGTTTGGGTAGAATTAGGGAATTTTGTAACATTGGAATTTTGACCTCGAACTGGGGTATAATTTTGAAACTAATTGCATATTCGGACTCGGGGGTGAATGGGTAAACGAAATTTGGTCTGAACCTCGAGTTTGGACCAAGCGAGCTCGGGGTCGGGTTTTAACGTTTTTGATAAAAACATAGGAAAACAATGATTTTTCAGTATCCTTTAGCATGAATTAATGATATTAAACTAATTATGATTAGATTCGAGCGGGTTAGAGGCAAATTTGAAAGGAAAAGCGGTAATTGAGCAGTTAGTGGCCTGCGAATTTAAGGTAAGTGCTTGATTTAACCTTGACTTGAGGGAATAGGAATCCCCACTTAAATGCTATGTGAATTACATGTGTGTGGTGTATAGGTGAGGTAACTAGTATCTATGCACCACTAAATTATTGTTGAACATGGTCCCTTCCCCGTTTCTAATTATTTGCTCCCGAGCTTAATTGTTTCAGGATCATTGATGTTTATATGTTTATTTGGATTCATTAACTTATTGTTAAGTATTTTTTTCAATTATTTTGGAAGTGTTGGTTGTTCTCTTGATATTGTTATGTTACATAAGGATTGAGCTAGACGTCAATGTTACAATATGTATATAATTGTCGGTTGGTTTTATTGTGAAATGATAATTGATGAATTTTATGAGTTTTACAGCTTCTGTTTACAATTGTTGATACAAAAATGTTGTGAAAGGCTTGGTCTGAATTGTGAAAGTTTTCATAAATAAACTGATATGATATGTCTGGTAGGAGCGGGTTGCACGCCGCAACAAGGAGTGATAAGGGTGGACAGGTGGGATCGGGTTGCACGCTGCAATAGGAGAAATAAGGGTGATATATATATAGGGAGGATCAATAAGGGTGGACAGGTGGGAGCGGATTGCACTGTAACGGCCCAGCCGGTCGTTCCGAGAGTTTAGCCCTGTTTTTCCCCATTTCTGCTTTATTCTTGTATGATTCAACTCTTTTGTGTTGTGTTGGGTTGATTGGTTCGGGTTCGGAGTGGTTGTGGTGAGAAATGAGACATGTAGTCTCATAGGTTGGTGGTATAGTTGGAAAAATCAATCGGAAGTTGACTTATAGGTAAATGATCTCGGAATGTGGTTTTTGTGGCTCGGATAGCTTCATTAGGTGATTTGGGACTTAGGAGTGTGTTCGGAATGTCTTTCCAACGTCCGGGGTAGAATTAGGCTTGAATTGGCGAAATTGGATTTTTAACAATTTTCGGTCAGCAGTGGAAAATTAGCTATCGGGGTCGGAATGGAATTCCGAAAGTTGGAACAGGTTCGTAGGGTCATGTGGGATGTGTGTGCAAATTTTAGGTTATTCGGAGTAGTTTGGGTGGTTTCGGCATCATTGGCGAATTTCGGAAGTTTAGAAATCCTTAGTCTTGGATTTGGATTCGATTTGGTGTTTTGATGTTATTTTGAGTGTTCTGAGGGTTCGAATAGGTTGGTATATTTATATATGACTTGTTGGTACTTTTTGTTGAGGCCTCGAGGGGCTCGCGATTGATTTCGGATGATTTTGGAAAGTTGGAAGTTAGAAAATGCAACAAATGGCTGCTGGTGCAGGCCTTCTGGTGTGGCCACACCTGCGGACGGGGAGCCGCAGGTGAGGAAGACCTTGCGCAGATGCGGAAAAGTGGAACCTGGCCTGGGAGCGCAGGTGCGGAAGTTGGATCGCACCTGCGGGCCCGCAGGTGCGTGTAGAGGATCGCAGATGTGCAAATTTGGCCTAAGTGAGAATTCGCACCTGCGAGGGATTTTCCGCAGTTGCGGCGCCGCAGGTGCGGGCAAGGGGTCGCAGGGGCGAGATTGCTGGGCAGAATCTATATAAGGTTGCCTTCGTGAATTTTCACTCATTTCTTCACCATTTTTGACGAATTTTGGAGCTTAGAGCCGGGATTTCAAGGGGGAATCAAGTGTATTTAGTGAGGTAAGCTACATGGACCTTGTATATTGTGTTTATGGCAATTATTCGATTGTTTAATCATGTTTTAGTGGAGAAATTTGGGAGATTAGAGCTTGAAATTTGAAAGTATAAATTGGGGATTTGAGGGGCCATTTGGGATCCGATTTTGATGAATATGGTATGCATGAACTCGTGAGAGCGTAAGGATCCTAGTTTTGTGATTTTTATTGGTATCTGAGACATGGTCCCTGAGGTCGGGTTTGGCCAATTTTGGGATTTTTTATGTAAATTGGGTATTTTCGAGTGGGCTTTGTTCCTTTAGCATATTCTGACGATATGAATCTGGTTTGAATAAATTCGGGGCGCGTTGAGGCCGAGTCGAGGGGAAAAAGCATCGCGGAGTAGTTTTTCGTCCGGTTTGAGGTAAGTAACGAACGTAAATCTAGACCTGAGGGTATGAAACCCCGGTATTTCGTATTGTTTTTATAAATGAGGTGACGAGCGTGTGGGCGTGCATGTAGGGATTGTGACTTGGTCCGTCCTATAGCGACTATTGAGTCGCGTATTTGATTTGAAATCATATGACATTCCGTATTTTAGAGATTTATACTATATTTTGGGTTGTACGCCATGTTTAGGGCCTTGTGCCGACTTGTTTGGACCCTCAGGGGTGTTTTTAATACTATTCTCACACTGTTTTTGATAGAAAACATAATCTCAGTCATGATTTATACTTTTTCATTGTTCATTCATGTTTATCACCCTGTTTTCAAACAAATGAAAGATATTTTGGGCTGAGTCCCCGTGATTTTTGGTGAGTTGCCCGATGGCTTGTGAGGGTGATGACTGAGCGAGGCCGAGAGCTGAATTTGTGAGGGTAGTGATGGATCGGGCTGCACGCCGCATCATTATATACACGCACACACACACCTATATATATATATATATATATTGGATCGGACTGCATGCCGCAGCGTTATATATATTAGATCGGGTTGCATGCCGCAACGATATAGCGCTTGGGCTGAAGGAGCCCCTCCGGAGTCTGTACACCCCAGTGAGCGCAGTCAACTATTTATGGATCGGGTTGCACGCCGCAGCGGTTATTTTATGGCACCTATTGAGTGTGAGTGTTGATTGACGAGAGATGAGTCACGAGTGACGGAGAGGCTTGCCCGAGAGGCTTTAATTGTGAGTGACACTGTGCCCGAGGGGCTTATTTGCTATAAAACTACTGTTTTCACTCTTCTTTACATTTTTACCTCTAAACGATAAATGTTGAACCAATGCTTTATAAGAAATTTGGAAAGGGAAAACTGGAGTTTTTATGAAACTTTCGGGATGTAGATCCCTGACTTGATTTATTGATTTCCACTTATGTTTATTATATGAATTTACATGATTTTAAAAGCTTGTCACTACACTCAAGTCCTTATTTATATTTGTTACTTACTGAGTTGGTGTACTCACGTTACTCCATGCACCTTGTGTGCAGATCCAGGTGCCCGGATCGAGTGAGATTCGATTTATCATCAGTGGAGCAGTTGTCGGAGACTGTGAGTTAGTTGCACGGCGTTCGCAGCCCCACCCTTCTCCTTCTCATTTTGTCGCTATTTACATTTTTCCTAGACTTGATATATTAAGGAAATTGTGTCAGATTTTGTGTTCTATTTAGTTCCTCATGACTGTTTACTCCTGGTTCTGGGGATGTTACTTAGATGTTTTCATTGATTATCTGCATTTGTGAAATATTAAAAGTGGAAGATTTATGATAAATCGCGTTATGGTTTTAAATGGAAAGTTCCTTGTATTATGATCAGTAAATTGGCTAGCATATTATCACGATAGGCGCCATCACGGCCAGTGTAGATTTGGGGCCGTGACATGCACGCCGAACAAAGAGCAATAGGGGAGAATATTTATGTTTTACTATTTATAAAATAAAGGCTGGAATACTCATTGTTTTATTGTCATTATTTCATATTCTTCTCTTACTGTTACTTAAAGTGAAACTTGTTTTGTTTACAATTGTTGAGACATAAATATCGTGAAAGGCTTTGACTTAAATTGTGAAAATCCTTTTTTATAAAGATATGTGATTGTCTGGTGGGAGCGGGTTGCACGCCGCAACAAGGAGTGATAAGGGTGGACAGGTGGGATAGCGATTACACGCTGCAACAGGAGCAATAAGGGTGATATATATATGGAGGAGCAATAAGGGTGGACAGGTGGGAGCAGGTTTCACACCGCAACAAGGAGAAATAAGGGAGGACATTTATGTTTTACTGATTTTTAAACACAAGGATTTGAAAACTTATTGTTTTACTTTATTGTTTATCATACTATGTACTTACGGTTGTTTCAAAGTGGAATTGGAAATTTGGAAACTTATGTGAGCATTGGTTATAGCTGAGGCCTGAAAAAGGTGGCTGAGTTATTTTATTTATTATTGCAGACTATTGTTTTGTTTTGTTTAGAATTTCTTTATTCCTTTATTATATATTATTCACAGTTTATATTGTTAATGACCCGTCATAGCCTCGTCACTACTTCGTCGAGGTTAGGCTCGGCACTTACTCAGTACATGGGGTCGGTTGTACTGATACTACACTCTGCACTTCTTGTGCAGATCTAGGTACTGACCAGTCTTAAGTTTGAGACATAGTTGTGCATTTTCACGGAGACAAGAGGTAGATATGTTGGCGTTCGCAGACTCCTGGAGTCTTCTCTGCACTATTTAGTTGTTGTTTTATTTCATTCAAAACAGAGATATTTTTCTTTCAGCCAAATACTTGTAGCATTCATTAGTAGTTTGTGAATTGTGACAATAGACCCTGGGAAGATATATAGTTGGTAATAGTTCGTGGTTCGTTTCATTTTATCTAATATTATTCATGAAGTCATTTATTGAAAGCATTAGATTTATTTGTTTTATTTTAAAGATTTTCTATTGTGTCAAGTAAATTTTTAAAGGAAATGGTTAGTAAATTTCTAGCATTGGCTTGCCTAGCAAGTATTGTGTTAGGCGCCATCACGATCCCGTGGGTTGGGAATTTGGGTCGTAACACGTTGGTATCAAAGCACTAGGTAGCATAGGTCTCACAATTCACGAACAAGCTTGATAGAGTCTGAAGGATCAGTACAGAGACGTTTGTACTTGTCTCTTAGAGGCTATGAAGTTAGGAACAAACTCATTTTTATTTCTACTCTATCGTGTGATTCTTGATATCTCAGAAAAAACTGATTAAGCTCTTTTATTCTCTGGAAAATGGCGAGAACACGTGCTTCCTCTTCCGCTAACCAACAATCCGGTCTTCCAGCAGCAGCATCTCCTATTAGGGGCAGAGGCCAAGGCCACGTCAGGGGCCGAGGCAGGGGTAGGACACAGCCTACTGCTCAGACAACAGCTCCAGCTGCGAAGCCCCAGGTTGAGATTGATGAGGGGGCTCCAGCTCAGGCCGTTCCAGCTCGACTAGCTCAGGTCCTAGAGGGGTTCATTGCTACCCCAGTACTTCAGGATGCTTTGGTCCGATTAGTGGGCCTGATGGAGAGTGTATCCCAGACTGGCGCACTCCCGGTTGCAGCAGTCTTATCTTGAGCTGGAGGAGGGGTCCAGATTCCTGCTACCCACACTCCTGGTATGACTACTCCTCAGATCCAGACCCCAGCAGCCAACCCAGTTAGGGTAGTTAAGATATTTTCGGCAACCCCGATTGCTGATGGGGCAGTTATGGCTTCCGATGCTTTATGGAGGCTGGACAAGTTCATCAAGCTATTTCCACTCCATTTCAGTGGTACATCTTTTGAAGACCCACATGATTTTCTTGACCGCTTCTATAAAGTATTGCAGAAAATGGGGATAAGTTAAAAGCAACGGGGTTGGTTTATATGAGCTGTGAAGTTTAACATTGTGGATTATCAGACATTGTGACCTGTGACTTCTTGCCAAGTGGGGAAGTCCACTGTCAAGGAATAGACTACGGAATCATGTGTTATATCGGTGTTGGCCCAGAAATATAAGGCCTGAGATTTTGCAAGAGATAAAGCTGGGACTTGTGATATGTCTGCCTCCTTAATAACCTTATGCCTCAATACCGAAGGAGTTATATAAACAACTTTAATCTACGAAAGGTCTACTCAACGTTGAAGTCACGATTGCGGATTTTGGGGTGCTTCGGAGGGAGTGCAGTGGTTGACGAGCTTCTATACCATAGGGTTCATGCCAAGATTTATCTGTATAGAGCTCTACTTTTATGATCATTGTGCATCAATAGGGATGAGAGTTACCCCAAATAATAATGAAGAGTATATGAATAAATGGGGCAGATCAGCAGTGTCGAGACAACATAGTCAAAGAAGAAATTGGCCGCCGGTGTTAGTGGCAAACCTACAAAGAGGACGACCATCCATTGCAACATCAACTACTTGGATCAGTTCTCCCAAATGCTATTAATAGAATTTGTTTTGCAGACTCATTAAAGGATTCAATTATAATTGTAAAATTTTGTACGATGCAGGGCAGATTGATAATTTATTTCGGCTAGTGATAGAAATTGTCCTAGACTTAGGAGAGTCATATTTCATCAGAGCACTCAGGATACGTGCCCCATTGCAGTTACAACTCAACTTACATGTCCAGCTAGAGGAAAGGGGTCAGAATGTCGAAGGTGGAGGTCAGACTCCTAGAGGTGGAGACCCGGCTTGTTGATATACTTTCTATGTTATGGCTGAGGTTGCTATATCAGATAGTGTCATTACAATTACAATATCTAGTTATTACAAAGTGAAAATTTCCTTAACTTTATTCGGTTATGAGTATCTAAGAAAGTTCTCCTAATATGCTCCACTCATGGGTAAGCTTCGTAAACCTGAAATCTACTTATGTTAATACTTGTATTGGGAGATTCTATGGAGATAGCTATGTCTATCATTTCGTGTTGTAATTTGTTTAATGGAAAATAATTATAAGAAGGAAATGAAATGTTTCGATTGGCACGATGTGCATATTACTTGTGATTCAGAACTGAGGGCGAGACCCTCGCGTTTTAATGTGATTAGGTATGTTTAAATCGGGCTACGAGCCACAGTGGAAGTTATATTAGGACGAGGTCCTTGTGATGAAAGTTCTTGTGCTTAAATTTTCTCTTGTGAAATTAAAATTTGTACCATAGTACTAATAGGAGTCATGCCTATTAGGTTTATTTGAAAATTTTTGTATAAAATTTATTTGTGCATAATTTGCCAAATTCGTGTTATAATTATTGATATTTAACCTACAAGGTAGGTGCTGGCCCATGTGGCGTTAAATGAAACACGTTAATTCAGGTAGAAAATTATGGGTTCTCCATGCGTCGCATCTCATTGTCAGTATTGTGAAGGTTTGGAAGGAGATTATTGTTAACATGAATTTATTTTATGATTCCGCAATGGATTATGAGCAACTATTAAGATCATATTAAACCAAAAGGGTTTTCCATTTATATGGTCGGACGAGTGTGAGGCGAGCTTTCAAAAGCTCAATACAGATTTGACTTCAGCACCAGTATTAGTGTTACCATCAGGTTCAGGATCTTTCACGGTATATTGTGATGCTTCCCGTGTTGGGTTGGGAGCGGTATTGATGCAAGAGGGCAGGGTGATAGCATATGCGTCTCGGAAGTTAAAGATTCATGAGAAGAATTATCATGTCCATGACTTAGAGTTGGCAGCCATTGTTCATGCATTGAAAATAGGGAGGCACTATCTTTATGGCGTTCCATGTGAGGTTTACACGGATCATCGTAGCCTCCATTACTTGTTCAAGCAAAAGGATCTTAATTTGAGACAGAGGAGATGGTTAGAGTTATTGAAGGATTATGACGTCACTATATTGTATCATCGTGAGTTGATCCTTGAAGAATCTCACAGTTCTAAGTATTATATTCACCCCGGTGCTCCCAAGATGTACCAGGACTTGCGACAGCACTATTGGTGGAGAAGGATGAAAAAGGATATTGTTGCTTATGTTGCTCGTTGTTTGAATTGCCAACAGGTGAAATATAAGCATCAGAGATCTGGTGGTTTAGTTCAACAGATAGAGATTCCTGAGTGGAAGTAGGAGCGTATCACTATGTACTTCGTTGTTGGACTCCCACGGACTCAGAGAAAGTTCAATGCCGTTTGGGTTACTCTGGATAGGTTGACTAAAACAGCTTATTTCATTCCAATGGAAATTACTTATACTTCGGAGTGGTTGGCAGATATATATGTTCGAGAGATTGTTCGCCTTCACGGTGTGCTCGTGTCTATCATTTCTGATCAAGGTATGTAGTTTACCTCGCACTTTTAGAGGGCAGTTCAGCGAGAGTTGGGTACCCGAGTTTATATGAGCACAGCATTTAATCCTTAGACGGACGGGTAGTTCGAGCGTACTATTCAGATTCTAGAGGATATGCTCCACGCTTGTGTTATTGACTTTGGCGATTCTTCGGATCAATTCTTGCCGTTAGCGAAGTTTGCCTACAATAGTAGTTATCAGTCGAGCACTCAGATGGCTCCCTATGAGACATTATATGGTATACGGTGTAGATCGCTAGTTGGGTGGTTTGAGCCGGGAGAGGCTCGGTTGTTGGGTACAGACTTAGTTCAATAGGCCTTAGATAAGGTCAAGATTATACAGGATCGACTTCGTGAAGCTCAGTCTAGGCAAAAGAGTTACGTTGATCGCAAGGTTCGGGATGTGGCATTCATGGTTGGAGAGAAGATTATTACTTCGAGTATCGCCCATGAAGGGTGTCATGAGATTTGGGAAGAAGGACAAGTTGAGCCCTAGGTATATCAAACCATTCGAGATTCTTAATAGAGTGGGGGAGGTAGATTATAGACTTGCGTTTCCTCCAAGGTTATCTTCTGTTCATCCGGTATTCCATGTGTCTATGCTCCGGAAATATCATGGTGACCCGTCTCACGTGTTAGATTTCAGCTCTCTCCAATTGGACAAAGATTTGAATTATGAGGAGGAGCCGTTAGCCATTCCAGACCGGCAGGTTTGTCAATTGAGATCAAAGAGTTACCCTTTAGTTCGAGTACAGTGGAGAGGTCAGCCTGTTGAGGCAGCTACTTGGGAGTCCAAGTCGGACATGCGGAGTAGATATCCCCATGTTTTGCCAGTTCAGGTAATTTTCTATGTTCGTTCGAGGACGAACGTTTGTTTTAGACGTGGAGATTGTGATGACCCAAAGGGTCATCTTATAAATTAAGACTCCATTACCGGCTCATTATCCTTAAAAAGATTAATTTTATTTACCTCGATTTGTGTGTGCGTTCCAGGCATGAAACCGGAAAGCTTTTATGTGAAAATATGGGAAATAATAATTTTTGGAATTTGAAATTTGGTTTAGTTGACTTGGTTAAACATTTTTATCAAACGGACCCGGATCTATGTTCCGACGATCCCGGGAGATCCGCAGTAAAATATGGAACTTGGTCGTATGCCCGAAATTGAATTCCGAGGTCCCTAGCCTTAGAAATCAATTTTTTAAAAAAATTATTTTGCTGGATTTTCAATGAAATAAAGAAATGAATTAATATTTGAAACCGTTGGTATCGGGCCCGTATTTTGGTTATGGAGATCGATACAGGTTTTTTATGGTATTTAAGTCCTATCTGTGAAATTTGGTAAGAATCGGAAGTTATTTGACGTGATTCGGACGTCCGGTTGAGAAATAGTGAAAGTTAAGTATTCTTGAGAAAATGATCTGTTTTGTGGATAAATTCATAGTTTTAGATGTTATTTTCATGATTTGATCGCACGATCAAGTCCCTATGATGTTTTTAGACTTGCTTTCTTGTTTGGTTTAGAGCCTCGAGCGCTCGGGTGAGTTTTGGGTAGGCTATGGGATGTTTTAAACTTGGAATGTCCTGCTCTCCTAACTATATCTGGTGCACTGACGAATTGTCCTTCGCGTTCGTGAAGCTTTTCTAGCGAACGCGGAGAGTAAACGCGCCCACCCCACAGTGAACGCGTTGTACAAATGGACCTGGGGAGGGGGAGCCTGCTTGTTCTATGCGAACGCGTCAGTGGGGTCGCGAACGCGATGGCCTATGGAGTTAAAGCTCCACGAACGCGGTCCATCCAATGCGAACGCGAAGGCTATTTGGGCTTGACCATACGCGAATGCGGCAGGCCCATCGCGAACGCGATGAAGGCCTGTCCAGCTATATAAAACAA
Source organism: Nicotiana paniculata (assembly GCA_005239505.1). Classification (NCBI taxonomy): domain Eukaryota; kingdom Viridiplantae; phylum Streptophyta; class Magnoliopsida; order Solanales; family Solanaceae; genus Nicotiana; species Nicotiana paniculata. The sequence goes on from ML354252.1 coordinate 58,497, forward strand.
GTTTTAAAAACGGACAGAACCTCTTTCTTCATATTTTCCGGACTACAAAGACCTATAGGCGATTTTCTTCACACAAATTCATCTCCAAGGTGTTGGTAAACAATCCTAAACTCTTCTCTTTCAATTACTCAATGTTTTTCATCACTTTTCAATCTAAAATCAAGAATTTTCATGGTAACAATTCAAGGGTTTGGGTAGAATTAGGGAATTTTGTAAAAATGAAATTTTGACCTCGAATTAGGGTCGGATTTCGAAACTAATTGCATATTCATGCTCGGGGGTGAATGGGTAAACGGAATTTGGTCCGAACCCCGAGTTTGGATCAAGCAGGCCCGGAGTCGAGTTTTAACTTTTTTTTAGAAAAACTTAGGAAAATAATAATTTTTCAGTAAAGTTAGTTCCTTTAGCATGAATTAATGATATTCAACTAATTATGATTAGATTCGAGCGGGTTAGAGGCAAATTCGAAAGGAAAAGCGATAATTGAGCAGTAAGTGGCCTGCGAATTTGAGGTAAGTGTTTGGTTTAACCTTGACTTGAGGGAATAGGAATCCACACTTAAATGCTATGTGAATTTACATGTGTGTGGTGTATAGGTGAGGTGACGAGTATCTATGCACCACTATATTATTGTTGAACATGGTCCCTTCCCTGTTTCCAATTATTTGCTCCCGCGCTTAGTTGTTTAAGAATCATTGATGTTTATATGTCTATTTGGATTCGTTAACTTATTGTTAAGTATTTTTAACGACCCGGCCGGTCGTTCCGTGTGATTTACCCCGTTTCCCTCATTTCTGCTTTATCATATTGCTTGGCCGATTTATGTTGTGTTGGGTCAAATGGTTTGGGTTCGGAGTGGTCATGGTGAGAATTGAGGAACTTAGTATCTTAAAGTAGCCTAAAAGTTGAAAGAGTCAACTGAGAGTTGACTTATTGGTAAAAGACCTCGGAATGCGTATTTTATGGCTCGGATAGCTTCGTTAGGTGATTTGGGACTTAGGAGTGTGTTCGGAATGAAGTTTTGATGTCCGGTGTAGAATTAGGCTTGAATTGGCGAAAGTTAGTTTTTGGCGATTTCCGGTCGGCATTGGAAAATAGGCTATCGGGTTCGGAATAGAATTCCGGAAGTTGGAACAGGTCCATAATGTCATTTTGGATATGTGTGAAAAATTTCAGGTCAACCGGAGGTGTTTTGGTTGGTTTCGGCATCGTTGGCGAAATTTAGAAGTTTCAAAGTTCATAGGTTTGAATTTGATGTAATTTTGGTGTTTTCATGTTGTTTTTGGTGTTTCGAAGGCTCGACTAAGTTTGAATAATGCTATGGGGTGTGTTGGTATGTTTGGTTGGGGCCCCAAGGGGCTCGGGATTGATTTCGGATGGTTGGCGGGGGTTTGAACTTAGGAAATTTGCAGCAAATGGTTGCTGGTGTAAAGCTACTAGTGTGGCCGCACCTGCGGATAGGAAACCACAGGTGCGACGCCGCAAGTGCGAAGGTCCATGCGCTGGTGCGAAAGGAGGCTAGGCAGGAGGAGTCCGCAGGTGCGAAGAGTTGGCCGCGCCTGCGAAGTCACAGGTGCGGAAAAGAGATAGCAGGTGCGAGAATTTGGTCTGTTAGTGGGATTTCGCAGGTGCGCACCTGGGACCGTAGGTGTGGGTCCGCAAGTGCGAGGAAAGGTCCGCATGTGTGGATTAACTGGGCAGAACAGTATAAAAGAGTGCCTCTGCAAAATTTTGGTTATCTACCATTGTTGCATGCGGTTGGAGCTTAATTGAGAGCAAATTGAATAAAGAATTCGAGGGTCTTCAGTGGAGGTAAGTTCCAGGATTATAAAAGTCGTTTCTATGCTATTTTGTTCGGATTAGGCTTGTAATTTTTAGGATTAAAGTAGAAAAAGTTTGGAAAAAATGGGAGGAGGTTTGGAAAATTCTTTTGCCAATTTGGGTAGGCAATTGTGGTCCGATTGTGGTGTTCTTGGTATGTGTAGAATAGTGATGTAAATTTTATCGAATTTCGAGATGTGGGCCCAGGGCTCGGGTTTGGCCGAATTTCGATATTTTTGTATAAATTGATTGTTTTCGATTGGGTTGTTTTCCTTTAGCATATATTGATGATGTTAAACTGGTTTTGGTTAGATTCGGAGCAATCGGGAGCCAATTTGAGGGGCAAGAGCATTGCGGATTAGTGTTGTGGCCCGATGGAGGTAAGTAATGGTTATAAATCTTGTCCTGAGGGTATGAAACCCCAGACTACATATTTCTCACTATTTTTTTTTAATGGCGCACATGTCGGATGATGAGTATGTGGCGTGCACTGATTTTTGGATTGGACTTGGTCCTCTTAGCGGCAACTATTGAGTTGCGTATTTTACTCTAAATCATATGTTAAACTGTGTTCTAAAGACTATTGCTATATTTGGGCTATAAGCCATGTTTGGGGCCTCGTGTCGACTTGTTTAGACCCCTTGGGGGCTTTTTACTGCTATTTCCTCAATGTTTATTGATGATTTACGCTCAGTCATATTGTGCTTACTGTTTTCGAAACTCAACCTGGTTTACACTATTTTAAGATATAAAATGATGTTTTGGGTCGAGTACCCCATTTTACTCATACGCCCGAGGGGCTTTTGAGAGGTTCTGATTGAGTGAGGTCGAGGGCCTGATTGTGAAGATATGATACACCATATGGTGGCCTGATATTAGCGCTTGGGCTGAACGATCCCTCCGGAGTCTGTACACACCCCCAGTGAGTGCAGGTACCTACTGATTGTTGAGTGCTGAGTGCCGAGTGCCGAGTGATCAGTGATTGGGAGACATGAGTGACAGTGAGGTTTCCTGAGGGGCTGATACCGAGTGGCTGTGAGGTGCTGAGTGATGTTCTGCCCGAGGGGCGATTTATGATTCATGTTTTTTTCCCGAGGGGCTACTCATGATTTATTTCATTTTTACACTAAATCTTTCGATTTGAAATTGTTGAAAAATACATTTTTCAAAGGATTTTTCTGAAGTTGGTTTTAAGACATGATGATTTCATATATCTATGTATATACTGTTGGAAAGAAAGGTTGTGCATATTGGAATTGTGATATTGATTTTTACGTGTTTCTTGTCGATTAGATTTGATTTATTTTAATTACTACTGAGTTGGCGTACTCACATTACTCCTACACCCCTGTGTGCAGATTCAGGTGCAGATACCGAGCATTAGTTATCTATTCTGTGCGGAGCCGGAGTTCGGGATGTAGAGGTAGTTGTTCAGTGTCCGCAGCATCTCTGTTCTCCCTTCTTTGTTGTATCTAGCTATTCGTTCAGAGGTTTTGTATTATAATAGTATATCTTTTGGCATATTTCTCTTAGATGCTCATGACATGTTGACTCCGAGTTTGGGGGTTGGTTGGACTGTTAACTGTTTATTGTCCTAATGGATTTAGTAAATTCTATATACTTTATGAAATGCTTGCAATTGGTTGGGATTTTGGAAAGAAATTGTAAATATGTGATTATTGGTTGTTCCACGATAGGCGCCATCACGGCCGGTTTAGGATTTGGGGTCGTGACAGTATTGTTTCAAGTATTTTGGAAGTGTTGGTTGTTCTCTTGATTTTGTTATGTTACATAAGGATTGAGTTGGATGTCAGTGTTACGATATGTATATAATTGCTAGTTGGTTTCGATGTGAAATGATAATTGATGAATTTTATGAGTTTTATAGCTTCTGTTTACAATTGTTGATACAAAAATGTTGTGAAAGGCTTGGCCTGAATTAAGAAAGTTTTCATAAATAAACTGATATGATATGTCTGGTGGGAGCGGGTTGCACGCCACAACAAGGAGTGATAAGGGTGGACAGGTGGGATCGGGTTGCACACCGCAACAGGATAAATAAGGGTGATATATATATAGGGATGAGCAATAAGGGTGTACAGGTGGGAGGGGGTATCACGCCGCAACAAGGAGCAATAAGGGAGAATATTCATGTTTTAATATTTATACAATAAAGACTGGAATAATCATTGTTTTATTGTCATTATTTCATATTTTGCTCCTACTGTTACTCAAAGTGAAACTTGTTCTGTTTACAATTGTTGAGACATAAATATCGTGAAAGGCTTTGACTTAAATTGTGAAAATCCTTTTTTATAAAGAGATGTGATTGTCTGATGGGAGCGGATTGCACGCCACAACAAGGAGTGATAAAGGTGGACAGGTGGGTTCGTCTTGCACGCCGCAACAGGAGAAATAAGGGTGATATATATAGGGAGGAGCAATAAGGGTGGACAGGTAGGAGTGAGTTGTGCGCCGCAACAAGGAGCAATAAGGGAGGACATTTATGTTTTACTGATTTTTAAACTACAGGGATTTGAAAACTTATTGTTTTACTTTACTATTTATCATACTATGTACTTACGGTTGTTTCAAAGTGGACTTGGAAATTTGGAAACTTATGTGAGCATTGGTTATAGCTGAGACCTGGAAAAGGTGGTTGAGTTATTTTATTTATTGCTACAGACTATTGTTTTGTTTAGTATAGAATTTCATTCTTGATTTATTATATATTATATATTATTCACAGGTTATATTGTTAATGCCTAGCCGTAGTCTCGTCATTACTTCGTCGAGGTTAGGCTCGGTACTTACTCAGTACATGGGGTCGGTTGTACTGATACTACACTCTGCACTTCTTGTGCAGATCCAGGTTCTAACCAGTGTTAAGTTCGAGACATAGTTGTGCATTCTCACGGAGACAAGAGGTAGATCTGCTGGCATTCGCAGACTCCTGGAGTCTTCTCTACATTATTTAGTTGTTTTATTTCATTCAAAACAGATATTTTTATTTCAACCAAATACTTGTAGCATTCATTAGTAGTTCGTGAATTGTGACATTAGACCCTGGGTAGATATATAGTTGGTAATAGCATTCATTAGTAGTTCTAATATTATTCATGAAGTCATTTTTTGAAAAGCATTATATTTATGTGTTTTATTTTTAAAATTTTATATTGTGTCAAGTAAATTTGTAAAGGAAATGGTTATTAAATTTCTAACATCGGCTTGCCGAGCAAGTATTGTGTTAGGCGCCATCACGATCCCGTGAGTTGGGAATTTGGGTCGTGATAGTTCGAAAGTAATCAGTTTATGCTGGCATCAACTAGGAAGTGGAGACCATATATTGGAAAGCCATCAGGTTATGTTGGCATCAACTGGGGAGTGGAGACTATATGTTGGAAAGTCATCAGGTTATGTTGGCATCAACTAGGGAGTGGATACCCTATGTTGGAAAATCATCAGGTTATGATGGAATCTACTAGGGAGTGGAGACCCTATGTTGGAAAATCATCAGGTCATGCTGGCATCAACTAGGGAGTGGGACCCTATGTTGGAAAATCATCAGGTTATGATGGAATCTACTAGGGAGTGGAGACCCTATGTTGGAAAATCATCAGGTCATGCTGGCATCAACTAGGGAGTGGGACCCTATGTTGGAAAATCATCAGTTATGCTGGTGTCAACTAGGGAGTGGTACCCTATGTTGGAAAGTCATCAGGTTATGCCGGCACCAACTAGGGAGTGGAGACCCTATGTTGCAAAGTCATCAGGTTATGCTGGCATAAAAGTCATCAGGTTATTCTGGTATCAACTAGGGAGTGGAGACCCTATTTAAAATTATCAGGTTATGCTAGCATCAACTAGGGAGTGGAGGCTCTATGTTGGAAAATCACTAGGTTATGTTGGCATCAACTAAGGAGTGGGGACCCTATGTTGGAAAATCATCAGGTTATGCTGGCACAACTAGGGAGTGGAGACCCTACGTTGGAAAGTCATCAGATTATGCTGGCATAAAAGTCATCAGATTATGCTGGCATCAACTAGGGAGTGGAGACCCTATGTGGGAAAGTCATCAGGTTATGTTGGCATCAACTAAGGAGAGGAGGATCTATGTTGGAAAATCATTAGGTTATGCTAGCATCAACTAGGGAGTGGGACCCTATGTTGGAAAATCAACAGGTTATGCTGGCATCAACTAGGGAGTGGAGACCCTATGTTGGAAAGTCATCAGGTTATGGTGGCATCAACTAGGAAGTGGGACCCTATGTTGGAAACTCATCAGGTTATGCTGGCATCAACTAGGGGTGGAGACCCTATGTTGGAAAGTCATCAGGTTATGCTGGCATCAACTAGGGAGTGGAGACCCTATGTTGGAAAGTCATCAGGTTATGCTGGCATCAACTAGGGAGTGAAGACCCTATGTTGGACAGTCATCAGGTTATGCTAGCATCAACTAAGGAGTGGAGACCCTATGCTGGAAAGTCATCAACTAAGGAATGGGAATCCTATGTTGGAAAATGCATCTAGGGATTGGAGACCCTATACCAACCTAATTTTGAATCATTTTCAATCGTCATTTCTTCTTTTCTTCTTTTTATCTTCATAGAGTGAGTGAATGCGGGAAAGAATTTTGGAGGAGACTTCCCTTTTGAAGTTATTGTTGCAAAGTCGTTTCTAGCCCTTGCGCAGTTTCTTTTGGTTACCCCTGCTTCTTGCAAGGTTGTTTTTGGGTTGCACCGCTTTCCTATTTTCTATAAACAAAGAACATTTGTCAGTTTGAAGCGGTGGTTGGTTTTTGTGGCCTGGATTATTTTGGTCACTTGATCTCGGCCTGTCCTTTTTTACGAAGATCTCAACTGCTAGCTTGTTCCTGGGAATTGATTTCCTTTCTAACCCTGGAGATCTTGATTTTTCCAATACTTTACTAGGATGATTAATCATGTGGGACTTATCCTTCTTTAACTTTATTTTACCTTTGTGGTATTTTGACTTTGATTTCCTTCTTTTCAGGAATTCTTGATTTCAAAGCATCAGCCATCATGGCCAATCGAGGTCGACTCGATGCACCTGCCGAGGCTGCGCGCTTTTTGCATACTAGCTTGTATAAAATGTGAACCTCGTAAATCAGTCTGGCCATCCTTTATTTGTCTCAGTTTCAGAATAAAGTTAGACCGAAAGGGATTCAAATAAAAACCAAACAATGAAACGGACTAAATGAACTTGGACGAGAGGTATCCCTTTCGGGGAAAAGAAATAAGGACTTATTTGGAGTGTATGCGGACTTCACTGAACATGACATGCCTCTTGGACTGTATGCTTGATATGTGTGAACCCTCCAACTCTCTGAAATCCATCATAACTTATACCTCAAGATTGAGAAACCTTGCTCAGGACTGTGTCCATATCAGTGACTGATGATTTCCTCGTTTCGATCAGCGGTGCCCTTTTCGGGTTTTCACCAGCTAACCTCTCTCATTTCTCTTCTCATTGTCGCCTCATAGTGCTCTTTGCGAGTTTTCACTAACGAGACTCTCTCATTTTCAATTTCTCTGCTTACCATCGCCTTACGTGCCCGTGCGGGTTTTCGGCGATAACACTCTCTCATTTTATTTCTCTCATTTGATTGTATCAGATCTAGGTGACTATATCCTCCAATTTTGGACATTTTTACCGATTGATCAGAAGGACTTTGAATAGGATTTTGGGTAAAAGAATTTGGGTTGAATTACAACTTTGGAACCTTTAAGGCGAAACCATCACCGAACCATTATAAATTCTGCCCCAAAGTCATCTTTGGGGAAATGTGAAATTTTATTTTAGTGTGACTGAACCACAAAGTGAAGCTACCTACATATCCTTTCGGAATCAAGTCAGACGTAGTTCAATGAATTTTATTTTTTTTTACTTTTAGGTTCCAAAGAGGGTGATCAAAGAAAAGTAACCGGCTCAAAAGGTTTACAAAAGGTTGATAGTGTTTGGGTAGCGAGAATGAAAGACTTTGTCATCCCAATCAGAGAGTGTCAAGACCGCGAAAGGGGTCAAACATAATACCTTTTGACTGCATCTGCATTGACAGATGTTTCGGGGTCATTTCCTTCAATGTCTCCTAAGTACAATGCCCCTTTCGGCAACAATTTTCTTATAATGTATGGACCTTTCCAATTTGGGGCGAACTTTCCTTTTTCTTCCTCATGATGCGGAAGAATATGCCTAAGAGCAAGTTTCCCCACTTAGAAGTTTCTAGGCCGCACTTTCCTTTTCTAAGCGCGGGCAATTCCTTGTTGGTACAACTACCCGTGACAAACCGCGGCCATCCGCTTTTCATCAATCCTAGTTAATTGTTCCAGTCAGGTTTTGACTTGTTCATCATCCTCCATCTCAGCTTCAACAATGATTCGAAGAGAGGGAATTTTGAATTTTGCAGGTATTACGAATTCAGTTCCATAAACCAATAAGTAAGGCGTGGCCCCAACTGATGTGCGCACAGTTGTGAGATACCCCAACAATACAAAAGGCAGCTTCTCATGCCATTGTCTTGAACTTTGAATCATTTTCCTGAGGATCTTCTTAATGTTCTTGTTTGCCGCTTCAATGGTGTTATTGTCTTTGGGTCGGTAAGGAGTAGAATTGCAATGCGTAATTTTAAATTGTTCGCATACCTCCCTCATCAAGTGAGTGTTCAAATTTGCAGCGTTGTCTGTGATGATAGTTTTTGGAATACCAAAATGATAGATAATGTTGGAATATACGAAGTCCACCTCTGCTTTCTTGGTGACGGCTTTGAAAGTGACTGCTTTGACCCACTTTGTGAAATAATCAATGGCAACCAAGATAAATATGTGCCCACTTAAAGCTTTCAGCTCAATTGGCCCAATGACATCCATACCCCAAGCAACAAATGGCCAAGGTGTTGACATAGGATGCAACTCTGAAGGCAGTGCATGAATCAGGTCACCATGTATTTGACACTGATGGAACTTTCGGACAAAACTGAAGCAATCCTTTTCCATTGTCATCTAGTAATAACCTGCTCATGGGATTTTCTTTGCAAGGACATACCCGTTCATGTGGGGACCGCATACTCCTAAATGCACTTTGTTCGTGATCTTTTCAGCTTCTTTGGCATCTATACACCTCAAAAGATTCAGATCTGGAGTTCTCTTATACAACACTTCTCCACTTAAGACGAAACTGCTAGCAAGCCTTCTAATAGTTCTCTTCTGGACTCTGCTGGCCTGCTCGGGGTATTCCTTTATTTTTAGGAACCTTTTGATATCATGGTACCATGGTTGAATATCTGGTTCCATTTCAACTGTATTGCAATAACCATGTCTTTCTCGGATTTGAATCTCCAAAGGGTCGATATGGACATTGCCCGGATACGGCAGCATTGCAGCCAAGATAGCTAGTGTGTCAGCTAACTCATTGTGGAATCGAGGAATATACCTGAATTCAATGGATTTAAACCGTTTTCTAAGATCTTCCACATGTTGTCTGTATAGGATAAGCTTGATATCTCGAGTTTCCCATTTGCCTTGGGCTTGCCGAATAATCAAATCAGAATCTCCTATGATTAATAATTCTTCCACATCCAGATCAACTGCCATGTTCATGCCTATGATTCAAGCTTCATATTCAACAATGTTATTCGTACAGAATAACCGAAGCCGAGTTGTAGCCGGATAGTGCTGACCCGTGGGTGAAATCAAAATTGCCCCAATCCCCACACCCTTTGCATTTACAGCTCCATCAAAGAAAATTTTCCAAGTCTTAGTGTCTTCTGGACTTACTTCAACTGAATTTACTTCCTCATCTGGGAAATAAGTGCTTAGGGGCTGGTATCGCCATCAACTGGGTTCTCAACCAGATGATCGACCAAGGCTTGGTCTTTCATTGTCGTGCGGGTGACATAAACAATGTCGAATTAAGTGAGCAGGATTTGCCATTTGGCTAGCCTTCCGGTGGGCGTCGGTTTTTGGAATATGTACTTTAGAGGGTCCATTCTGGTTATGAGATATGTGGTATAGGCCAACAAATAATGTCTAAGCTTTTGAGCGGCCCAAGTTAAGGCACAACAAGTTCTTTCCAGAAAAGTGTACTTGGCTTCATAACCAGTAAATTTCTTGCTCGAGTAATATATGGATTGCTCTTTCTTCCTGGTCGCATCATGTTGCCCGAGAATACAGCCAAAAGAATTCTCCAAGACCGTAAAGTATAATAACAAAGGTCTTCCAGGCTCAGGCGGAACCAACGCCGGCGGATTTGACAAATATTCTTTGATTTTATCAAAAGCTTCTTGGCACTCATCCGTCCATTTAATCACCGCTTCTTTTTTTAGCAGCTTAAATATGGTCTCACATGTGGTAGTAAGCTATGCGATGAATCTACTGATGTAATTCAACTTTCCTAGCAAACTCATGACCTCTTTCTTGGTTTTGGAGGTTGTAGATCTCGGATAGAGTTTATCTTTGTGGGATATAACTCAATACCCCTCCAACTGACTATAAACCCCAAGAGTTTCCCAGATGGAACCTCTAATACACATTTAGTTGGGTTTAATTTCAAGTCATACTTGCGTAGACGCCCAAAGAATTTTCTCAGGTCTCACACATGGCCTTCTTGTGTTCTGGATTTTATGATCACGTCATCAACATACACCTCGATTTCTTGGTGTATCATGTCATGGAAGATGGCAGTCATAGCTTTCATGTAAATTGCCCCGGCATTTTTTAGGCCGAATGGCATGACCCTGTAACAGTAAGTGCCCCATGGTGTGGTGAAAGCTGTCTTTTCTGCATCTTCTTCATCCATCAGGACTTGGTGATACCCAGCATAACAATCCACAAAAGACTGTATCTCATGTTTGGCATAATTGTCAACAAGGATGTGGATGTTTGGTAACGAAAGTTATCTTTGGGGCTTGTTTTGTTCAAATCTCTATAGTCAACACACACTCGGATCTTCCCGTCCTTCTTTGGTACTAGGACCATGTTCGCCAACCATGTGGTATATCGGACTACTCGGATTACACCAGCTTTTAATTGTTTGGAAACCACTTCTTTGAGCTTATCGCTTATGTCTGTTTTGAATTTTCTTTGCTTTTTTTTACAGGTAGACAACCGGGATAAGTTGGAAACTTATTTACCACTAAATCGACACTTAGTCCTGGCATATCATCATAAGACCATGCAAACACGTCTTTAAATTCAAACAAAAGTTGGATCAATGCATCTCTCATTTTTTTCCTCGGCATGAATGCTTATCATGGTTTCTCTGATCTCTTCTAAACTGCCCAAATTAACTAACTCAATTTCATTTAAGTTTGTCTTAGGCTTATTCTCAAATTGTTCCAATTCTCAGTTTATTTCCCTAAAAGCCTCATCTTCATCATATTCTGGTTCTTGATTCATTATTTTACAGTTAGACACCATTTTACGATCTGGGTATGAAGTCCGCAAGCATGTCATGTTATTTAAGTCCGCATTATTAGAACTGATAAGAGAAAGATAAGAAAGCATCAAACTCAAAAAGAATAATAAAACAAAGATTCATAGACGATGAAATATTGATTTCATTTTATTTAATTTGAAGATACGAGGGTTTACATTGAAATGAAAAGACAAAAATTAAAAACATTCGAGTTACGCCTGAAATAACTCGGAATGCAGAAAAGATGGCAAGACTGAACTACCGAGATTCCTGCCTGACGGGGAATAGAGTAGCCTTCCAGTTTTGAAGTTTAGCATTGGGCCCTATGTATTGCACCTCAGTAGTGCTCGAGCATTCGCCCGGTTGGACCATGTGAACCTCGTACAGCATTTGCCTCATTGCCTCACAAATGTCCTCAATTTATTCAGCCGTGAAGGCCTCTTCTTCTTATTCTGTATACCTTGGCTTAACAAACGACCTGGCGAGGTGCGAGACTGGATGAGGCAGGACCCACCAATTTTTCTAACGTTCATCGGCCCATTTTTCTTCAGCATGGGTATCTTGGAAACCTATGCCAAAGAACTTCTTGTTGGCAGCCAAGGTGACAGGTTCTGTGACGCCCTATAAGGATACCCCGAGCCCTTTCCCGGGCTTGTAACCATGTTTGATCATTTCACTGGCGACCATGATTAATGCGTTTGATAAATAGGGTTGAGAACATGGGGTTCCTTTTTCGCACTGGTCGGCGACCACAATTTCAAATGCTTGGTAGATGATGGGTTCACTCCCCTCTCTAGCCCTCAGACATGGGACTGATGATTCCCTGTAAATTGACTATTCATCCTCTCCGTGGACAGCTATTTCTTGGTATTCATGTTCGAACTTGACCATCTGATGGAGAGTAGAAGGCTCGGTGACCAAAGTATGATTTTGTGGTCTTCCTAGGAGAAAGTTATGTGAAGTGTCCATGTCCAGAACTTGGAATGTTACTTCTAAATACACGGGTCCAATGGTTAGAATCAAGTCAATTTCCTCTATCATATCCTGCTTGACACCATCGAAAGCACAAACAAAAACATTGTTTGGTCTAATCCTTTCTGTCCCGATTTCCATCCTCTATAATGTTGATAGAGGGAAAATGTCGGCTCCGGACCCACCGTCTGACATAACTCTTTTCACATAATATCCTTCACACTTGACAGTTAAGAGAAGCGCTTTGTTGTGGGCGGCTCCTTCTGGAGGCAAGTCATTTCGGCTGAAGGAGATTCGGTTGACCTCGAAAAACTGCTCTGCCGTTCTTTCAAATTGTTTGATCGTGGTCTCAATCGGAACATACGCCTCATTCAGTGTCTTCATAAGCACCTTCTGGTGTTTGTTTAATCTCATCAGTAGAGACAAAAGTGAAACCTGGGAGGGAGTCTTTCTAAGTTGATCAATTACAGCTTACTCTGAGGTTTTCATCTTACGAAAAAATTCTTCCGCTTCTTCAGCAGTAACCGGCTTTTTGAGTGGAAACCGCTTATGCTTGGTTTTGTTCAATTCTTCTGGATTGTGATACTTCCTAGATTGGTTTGTTTCATTTACTTCTCCCCTGAAATTTTTTCCTTTGTATGTGACCACTGTCTGGTTATAGTTCCAAGAGACGGCAGTGGGATTTTTCATGAGAATTTGTGGTACGCGGCTAACGATAAAAGGCTCATCAAGCCTAGGTAGAATTATTGGCCTCCGTGCCACGTAAGTCCCTTTTGGTACATACATTTTTGGCATATTTAGCGTAGTTTTCCTCTGTTCAAATCTCTTGGGAGGGCTTAACATGAGTTGTCCCTTCCTGGGGGCTCTTGGGACGTAGAATTGGCCTCTTTGGCAAGTGCAGCCCCTATCTTTGTTTCCCCGGCCTTTTCTGCATTTTAGGGAGTGGAATATATCTTCTTCTCATCTCTGACTTGTTTTGCCACCTCTTTAGGTTTCTTTTCTGAGTCGGTTATGGCAATGATAGCTTTTAATGCAGGGTCGAATTCTTCGTCTTCACAGATCATCCCGATGAACGGCCCGTTGTTGTGAGCCGGTAATGTGTTGTTGGTTACATTAGGGACTTCCTCGTCCCTTAACACGACCCTCTTCTGTTCTATCAAATTATCGACTGCTCTCTTAAGGGTCCAACAATCTTCATTGTCATGCCCTTCCGCCTCTGAGTGATAAGCGCACCTGGTACCTGGCCGGTAGGATGGAGATTCCTGGTTCTGTTTGTTCAGAGGTACAGGCTAGAATAGACCCATTTGGACCAACTTTGGGAACAGGCTGGAGTAAGATTCACCGATAGGAATGAAATCAATTTTCCTGGGTGGTTCACGGGGACGTGTATTATATTGGTAATTGTTCTATAGTGGACGGGGATTATACGGAGCTTGGTGAGGAATGTTATTTCTTGGAGGTGGAGCTCTGTTTTGGTTGTAATGTTGTTGAGGCCAGGTGTATGGTTGGGAGTTCATTACTGCATAAGGATGAGGGGCCATAGTATATGTTGCATCCTGATGGGGGTAATAATGTTGCGGGGTCCTGGAAGGTGGACCAGAATAATCCCAGGGTCGACTAGAGTTTCTCAAGCTTGATGCCATCATGGCTCCTTCTTCTTTTTTCTTCCGGCTTGCTAAACCTCCTGAGCCGCTCTGGATGTCTTGGGAATTGGCTCCTAAAGCTGATTGACATATGATACGGCCTATTTTTAGGCCGTTTTCTACTATTTCTCTAAATTTTTATGGCCTCCGTGAATGGTTTGCCTATGGCAGACATTTCGTTTTGGAAATAATCAGCCTCTTGGATCTCTAAGAAGACACTGACCATCTCGACCTCATTCATCGGGGGTTTTACCCTGGCCGCTTGTTCACTCCATTTGATAGCGTATTACCGGAAACTTTCTGAGGCTTTCTTTTTTAGATTGATCAAAGAAAACCTGTCCGGGGCTTTATCAATATTGTACTGGAATTTCCCTAAAAAATCCTGGGCCAGGTTATCCCATATGCGCCAGTGGGAGATGTCTTGGTCCATATACCACTCAGAAGCAATTCCGGTGAGGCTCTCTCCAAAATAGGACATTAACAGCTCCTCTTTTCCACCAACACCCCTTAGCTGGTTACAATATCGCTTTAAGTGAACAATTGGGTCTCCATGCCCGTCATATCTTTCGAACTTTGGCATTTTAAAGCCAACAGGAAAATGCACGTGAGGGAACATGCACAGATCAGCATATGACACGCTCTTTTGGCCACTCAGGCCCTGCATATTCTTGAGGCTTTGCTAGATGCTTTTCATTTTTCGTGTTATCTCCTCTTCTATAGGAGACTCAAATTGTGGGTGCTAAGGATAGGAATTTGGGATAACCCGAGCGTGTCCAATTGAAATTGGGGTTCTTGGGAAGTGAAAGTTGATGGTTCAAAGCTTTGTCGAGGCAGTGTTGGTTGTGCCATAGTAGCAGTTGGTGGTGTTGTGAACACTATAGATGATATTCCTGAAGATGGTGCCTGGGGCGAACCTCAGAAGGTATACCAGTGAAGGTTGTTGACATGGTGCGGTACCCAAACGGAATGAATGGGTTGGTTACTGGGATAGGGACATTGGTAGTTCCTCCCGTCCTACGGATTAATTCATGGAATCTAGGGATAAAACTGGGTGGCCCCCTTCCATTGGACCATGCGTCCCACATTTCTAGCATGCGGCATTGTAGCCTCCTATTTTCCTCAGCAACTGTTGACTCTGGCTGCGGGATAGCCAATGTCGGGCTATCTTCGGGCTCAATGATGGGTAGGTGACTTTGAGGCCATGGCGATACTTCCTTTAGATCTTGTTAAGTAAGGGTATGAAGCCATATTACCACCACAAAATCAACCACCTAAAAATAGAACCTTGATTTTTTAAATCATACAACAATGAACCGGTTAGATTTAGACATTTAACACATAGGGAATGGCATATTGGGGGATGCAATGCACCTAAATCGTTAAACATTTTTCTAAATATTTTGCAACGGCTGTGTGTTTCATCCCAGATTTATTGTCTCCCACTTTTACTTTCTTAATTTATTTCTCTCTTTTTATGGTTATGATTGAATCCTATGTGGATTGCCTACGTATCACAATGCCGCATGAATCAGATCATTACGTAGTTCAGAGACTAAGTGCGAAGTAGAAAAGACACATTTTTTATTAACAAAACATCTTTTTCTCTTCTTCCTTTTTTTTTGGTTTTCTATTTCTCTTATTCCTTTTTTTTGGTTTTCTATTAGAAAAGTATTGACGAATTCAAAATAAAACATACAGACTCGAAATAATGACAAAACAGTTTTGAACAAAACCCTAGAAAGCAGTAAAATACAAACTCGAAAACTGAAAAGTCAAAAGTACATGAGAGCCTCTACTGGTCTTATTACAGCTGTGGGGCATTAGCTGGTATTTGCGCGGTACTTCACGCAATGTCTTCTTGAACACGGTCTAATTCATCCATTACTTAGTGGACGAAGGTCATCATTAAAGCGAAAAACATGGACCTGGTCATGTCTTCACACTCGTGACGTTTCATCATGACATTGTCAGCTATTTCCTTAATCCTGGTTCTGATAACTCCTTTCTCTTTAAGAAGACGCCCAATTCACTGTGCCCGGGCCTCCAACACTTGTGCGCTTGTGTTGTTTTGGTCCTTTAGCTGTTGCACGCTTTATTCTAGTAGGCAAATTAGTGCGTAGCAATGCTCTTTTTCTGTCTTAAAATCTTTGGTTTGCTGGACCATTTCATTCCCAAGGGTGAACATCTTTTCCTTTAGATTTGTTAATTCTTTGTCATATTTCTTTCTCAAACAGTGGGCATGTTCTTCTGCTCCTTTATCTAACTTTGTTTGAGCATCTAGCAAATCTTTTTCGATCTTTATCAAGTCAGCTGCATAGTCGTAGACCTTCACTCTTAAGTCGTTGATGATTTTTTCATCTCTTTTATTTTTTACAGATGTTTTGGCAGTTATCCTCATATTCTGGAGTTGGGCTCGGAGCGCCTCGTTCTCTCGGGTCAATTTTCTCTTTTCACCTTCGGCTACCTGAGCCTGTAAGTCATTGTCAAATGCGAGGTTTCTCAACTTTTCCTCCAAGGCATGGACAGTGGCTTGATATTTCTTTTCTTTTTCTCCTCAGGCCAACCGTTCTTGGATTTTGTCATCGAAAGCTTGAATGTGAGGCCTTTTAGCGGGCCTTTCTGGCTCGGGCTCTGGCTCCTCATTAATGCAATTCCTTTTTTCGAACCATGCGGCATAGCCCGGATCTACTTCACCTCTTGCAAGATCAGGTACTTGGGTATCCTCTTTCAAGTATCGGAACCCATTCCAGATTTGTTGGATTAAAGCCTCGGGGAGTGGGGCCTCGGGGTGTAGCTCAATAACTTGGACACTCAGGTCTTCATCCTCGGTACTACTTGATATCTTCCCAATTGTATCAGACTCCTTTGCGGTGTATATGGTTGGACACTTATCAAGCCCATCAATAGCAAATAATTCTTTGTGGTTGTCATATGTATGACTTCCCTCACCGGGAGCCATCCTAAAGTCCATTCAATCTAGTTCGCCTTTAAAGTTCTTAAGTGGGCAATCCAAGCTTCAACCTCCTCTGGAGAGTTGTAATCTTTCACTATCTCTTCATAGCTTTCAATGAAGTCGCTCTTGCTTGGGCCGTAGTTCATAAATTTCGGATGATGGTGAAGGTGTTCAATTAGCCACATTTTGTAAAAGGATATTGCAACCTTCGAAGAATGTCGCCCCAGACTTACACCGTGTCAATGCCTGATAGATATCTGACAATATTAGTGGAGCAAGTGTGTGATCTTCTTTGGAATATAGGACTTGTGCAATTCTATCCATGCGGATATCAACTGTCCCCTTTTCATTTGAGAAGACCATGACGCCCAGAAATGCCACTATGAAGGCAAAGCGACGATGAATTTTCCAAGTATCTTTGCTTTGCTTGTTGTTCAACCCTTTTTCATGCGTTTCAAACCCCTCTGATGCCCATACCTGGAGTACATGAAGCAGAATGAGAAGCAGCCCTCATTTACACGGTTCTTTCTTATTTCCTTATTGATGTTCATGATATCAAAGAAACGGCACACCGAAAGAGGCCTCGGGAATATAAGCTGTTGATTTCTTAAACCCTGCCAAAACCAGTATACCCAGCTATTTCCTCCAAGGTGGGAGTGAGCTCGAAGTCTGAGAAGTGGAAGACATTGCGGACGGGATCCCAAAAAATCACTAAAGCCTTGATTAGATCATTCCTGGGCTTGACTTTCATGATATCCATGAGAGCACCCAGATGTTCAACTACCCATTCTTGACCCTCTTTGTCCAAATCATACCACCACATTTGAAGTTGTAGTGGAGCTTGCTCTACGGCATTTAGTGGTGGATTATGGACGGTATTCATTCTGTACCTGTGAGTGGTTAGGGTTAGGGGTGACTCTAGCTTGAAAGAAAGACCAGCAAAATCTTTTGCAAGAACCAGTTTTCGATTTTTCAAAAGAGAAATGCCTAAGGGTGTCTATTTGTGCAACATTGACCAAAACGGTCATTTTTGCAATAGTGCCCCTTCTCACTTTCGAATAAAATTCCTTCGGCCGACGTAAGAAACTTTTATGAGAAAAGTGATGCCTTATTGATAGATATGTTCGTTCTTAGTGAAATTAGCCCTTCAACAATATAAGGTGTTCTAAGGCTATTCCGGCAAAAACGGCGCAAGACTTAACCGGAGTTGGGTCGGTTTTAATTTTTTGACCAATAGACAAGCTTCATTACATTATTTTGTTGGAAGAATTGGGTCGGCACCGATGAGGTTTGCCTATGTATCTCACATCCGGTGAGAATCAGACCCGCGTAGTTCTGTCAATTTTGATATAACATGATACATTTCTCTTCTTTCTTTTTTTTTGAAATATATTTTCTTTTTCTCTGTTTTTTTTTTCAAAAAAAAATGGCAGAGTTTCGAGGAATTTCCAAATACCGGGTGAATTTTCTATCCTACATCAATCTTGGTTTTTCTGTTGATTTTCTTTCCTTAGTCGGTCGACAAACAAGACGAAACAAATAAATGCGCACATAGCACGTAAGATGCATCATGATGGTCTTTTATTTCGGATACACCTATCCTAGACGGACCCAACCCCTGTATTGAGTCCCCAAAGTCAAATGCACATGATGCAAACAAACGTACCTACTAGGGATCCGGCATGAGGCTGTGTTATTCTAGGTTTAAACCTAGGGATGTGTTCTAGACTTCGCTTACCCAAGCAGACAACTTGAGCTGAGGTGGGAGAGACGTACCGGGAGCACGAAAGTCTACCTGGCCTAATGGTTGATCCATCCTCATTCTATTTTATACTACTTCTAATAGAAAAGAGGGCCAAGGAACGTGTGCACCATTTTTTTAGAAGACTCATAAGGGAGGCGTAAGAAGACAGTTTAATACAGTTCAAATAATATCAAAGCGGTAAATGAACGGCAATTAGCACATTAGGCCCAGCAATACAGTAATATCAACAATCAATAAAGCCAAGTAAAATCACATTACAAGCTCGAATTCTTGAACCTGAACCAGAGATTCTGGGTTCGTTCCCCAGCAAAGTCGCCGGAGTTGTCACACCTCATTTTTCCTGAAGGAGGGATAAGGGGGTTTTTCCAATTCAAGTGACATTAATCGAAATGGGATGATTTATTTTATTAGGGGTCTCCACTTGGGAAAATTATTATGGTGTCCCAAGTCACAGGTTTATTTCAAATCCCAAATTGAGGAAATTTGACTCTGTTTAAAAAGTTTGCGAAACCAGAAGACCGGGTAAGGAATTATATTAACCCGGGACAAGGTGTTATGCACTCCCGAGTTCCGTGGTTTTAGCACGGTCGCTTAACATTTTCTATTTGGCTTGTCTTATCTAATTACTCATTTTAGACCTTATGTGTATTTTACCTTTTACCGCTTCTAATTACTCGATTATTCGTATTTAAAGTATTATCTTAATACGAGTTACGCGTATGTATACTCGTTTAGTTTGTTGCGTCAAGAATCATGTCATGCATATGTGTACACTTCACAACGCTTAGTTAATTTTAGAAAAAGTTTTGTCAAAGTCGCACGAACGTGTACCTTATATTTATTTGGGAAAAAAATCGTAATCACGTCACGCGAACATGTACGCAATCACGTTAGTAGTTTAAGAAAAACCGTGCCTAAAAGCATTTCTACGAGTATTTGATTAAGGGTTTTCACTTCACTAAGAATGTTTGACCATGGTCACGCGGACGTATACCTTGGTCTGTTTTTGGCATCACAACTATGTCACGCCTACGTGTACATAATTGTAATAGTTAGTTCGATTATAAGTACAACTAAGGCTACAATTATGTCTGCAGGCTAAATGCCCTATGTCGTGTAACTAGGTGTGAAAGTCCAATACTATGTGAGACATTTATTTGAATTAAATAGGGCAGCTTATGTATAGCTGCCAAACAGGTCCATAATTAAGAGAGTTTGGGCCTGATACTGGGTGAGTCCAAATGGAGTCTAGCCCAAGATGCATATTATTAGCATCATGAAACTAATAAAAGATGGCTTGGGCCTAGTAATGGCTGAGTCCAAATGAACTATGGCCCAAGATGCATATTGTTAGAAGCTAAACGAAATTGATCAAAGATGATTTG
Organism: Nicotiana paniculata; assembly: GCA_005239505.1. Taxonomy (NCBI): domain Eukaryota; kingdom Viridiplantae; phylum Streptophyta; class Magnoliopsida; order Solanales; family Solanaceae; genus Nicotiana; species Nicotiana paniculata. The sequence continues at coordinate 78,468 of ML354252.1, forward strand.
AGCCTAATAATGACTGAGTCCAAATGACTCTCCCCAATGCACATTTACTTGAACGAATTTGAGACTAAATTTTTTTGTGGTTTATTTCTGTAATAGCAATTATAGAATTTTACTTATATTTCCTTGACCTTTCAAAACAGAATACTAATGGGGCTGGGACGTAAATAAAGTAAATCAAAATCTAGTTCCATTCGAAATTTTTTTCCTGATTTCCTAAGTCTTTAATTCCTTATGCTAACACTATATTAAAGTGATAAGTTTAAAAGTCATTGTGTATTTAAAAAAAACTTTAAAGTGTAAATGCCTTTAATCAAATTATCAACTCAATTTAGCAGAAACCTAGAATATAATTTCATGGACCTAATTGGTTTGGGCCTGAAAATGTACTATGGCCTACTGTCAGTTTGCTCGTAAAACCTAGTTTTTCATGATCCAAAAAACTAACGAAATGGAATTACTATATTTAAAAGTTTTAAACAACATAGTAAAGCTACTAATTTATTAACCTAGCACATAGTACAAGAAAATATAGAAAGAACTAAGTTATTACATCTTGTTAACTAAATAATGAGTTTAATCAAATATACCCACTACTACTCTACAAGTTTTCTAAAATAAAATATTATTTCTACTTCTACTATTACATACAAACGTATAGATCTTCTGGATATAATCCTTCTAGCATGAATACATGTAGCCTAAACAGATTTTTTGCAACTTTCAGAGCACTTTAACATAAGACTAATATGACTTGAATGGAATAAAAAGTGTGAATGACCATTCCTACACGGATTTACACATAACTTCCAACTCAACAACTTTAACCAATATGATGCAGTAAGTGAACTCATGCAAAAAATCATATTCAAACAAAACACAATTTTTGATAAACAACAAAATCATACTCCTGATAACAAATGAAACTAAATTCTTACATTGTTAATAATAGTACCTTGATAGCAGCAAGAAAACAAAACAAAGAGGGAAAATATGCCTTTGAAAACTTGAGTAAAGCAGCAGCAAGGAAATCAAATAGAAACCCAAAGAATTCCCAGTCCAAGCTTTACCAAAACCCAGTAGAGTAAGGAAAACCATAAGGATTTTTTTTTTTAAAGACAGGAAAGTAATATATTTTTGTTTCTGAAATACCAAGGTTGATTTTTCAGAAGTTTTTGAAAAGTGGAGAGAAAATACTTAAGGTAGTGTAGACTCAGTGTGTTTTTCAGAAATTTTTTGTGTATGTCTTTCTGTTTTTTTTTTCGTGTATATAATGAAGAAAAGTGAGTGTTTATATAGAATGAGGGAGTGAAAAGGGATAAGGATCAAGGTACAAAAGGAATCTGGCAGTATTCCCTAAAAATCAGGAAAAGGCATCTTTCCAGACAAAAAAATGGACAGCTGTCCAATTTCTGGTAGCTTCTTATCACAGAAAATGGACAACTGTCAAATTTCTGGATATTTAGGATCTTATCCTTATCTTTCCTACTCAGATTGGGACAGTTGTCCCTTTTCTAGAAACTTCCTATTATCTACTGGAAAAAATTTCAAATTAAAATTTCCAAAATAACCCTTTAGGGTTTTGAAATTGCCTCAGAACCAGGTCTGGTTCTGGGCCAGAGTCGTGTGACTCTTGGTCTGAAGGACCTTGGGTTCTTAAGATTTACTAAAGCTATGGGCCTGTCTATCACAGACAAGCCCAATTTATAAGCCAAGTTGAATGGGTCACTTCAGTGAAGCCCAATTCCTAAAACTAATCAGACAAGCCAAGCTTTGCTTCTAAACTAATTACTGGTTTAACCTAACTAATTTTATTTAATTAATTTAAACAAAAATAACAGAAAATGAGTAAAAACAGTAAGAACTAAAAATAAACATAAAATATAATAAATGATAGAACACATAATAATGATAAAAATAACGAAAAAACAGCAAAATAAAAAGGAAAAAGAAAATATACCTAACGAACTGTTTGGAAAAAGGGATCTAGTTGTTAAAAACTCTCGTGCCAAGACACCCATTTGGAATCTGAGATCCCTGATGGGAGATCTTGGCATGAGGATTATTAGACAAGCTAGGTGGAACCAAAAAAGGGGAGAGGAGGGAGCAGATTTAGGGTTTGGAAAAACTCAGATCTAATATCTAGGGTTTTTGATGGGGTATTTTTGGGATTTATGGGTAGAATAGGGTTCTAGGGGGTGTGGTGGTTATATGGTATGAGTTTGGGTAGGTTTAGGGTTTTGTTGCCGTAGGCGATTTCTGGCGGCGGTGCTAGGGTTTCTGGGATCTAAGATCTAAGATATAGGGATTTTGATGGGGTTTTTGGATGATTAGTTGGTATGGTGGGGTTTAGGAGGCGCAGGGGAGTGTATGGGGTAAGTTTGGGTGGCTTAGAGGTTCCGCCTCCGCCGTAGGCGATTTCCGACGGTGGTTCAGGGCGGAGCTAGGATTTCTGGTTTTTTAGGTTTAAGATCTACTGGATTTTTGTGGAGTTTTGGGGGGTTTGATTAGTGGGGTGAGGTCTGAAAGAGTGAGGGGACTGGATAGGGTGGTTTTTTAGTGGTTTTAGGCATCGCCGCCGCCGTAGGTGATTTCTGGCGGCGGCTGAGGATGAAGGGTGGAGAGGTAGCTAGGGTTTGGGGTGCAGTTAGAGAGAGAGGTGTGATAGAGAGGAATGGACGAAATGAGTGGGGGTAAGGGTTGTTAGGACATTTATATGCTAAATGTTGGGTGAGTTCCGAGCCGTTGGATCTTGTGAAGATCAACGGCTTGGATATATTGGCACCAAAACGGTGTCGTTCAGTTTAGGAGGGGTTTTCAGACTGGGTTGGGTATTGGGCTTGGCAATCTTAAATTATTAAAAGAAAAATTACCAATTTTAATACTTAAACTAAAATGTCAAAAAATAAATAATTTTTTTGTGATTTTATTTTAATAATATAATCAAATTATGTAATTAGGTGCTAGATGCAATCGAAACCCTAACAATGCCATACGATGAAGATTTAAATATTTTTGTTGTTCTTTCTATGATCTCAAAAATGCTAAAAATGCATGAAAATGCAACTAAATGCAAATAACTGCGAATAATTACCAAAATTTAAAAACAAATAAGAAAAAATCTATTTATTAATTTTTTGTGGGAGTATTTCTTGTGAGGTAAAAATCACATGCTCACACTTTGCATCGACTATAGAAAGCTAGATGATTGTATTGTGAAGGATAAATTCCCTATACCTGCGATAGAGGAGTTATTGGATGAGTTAGGGGGGTCAAAATATTTTTCTAAACTTGATTTGAGATCAGGTTATCATCAAATTAGAATGGCTGAGAATGATATTGAGAAGACAGCTTTTAGGTCTCACAATGGTCATTATGAATTTGTGGTAATGTCATTTGGACTGACAAATACCCCATCCACCTTGCAAAGTTTGATGAATATTATATTCCAGCCTTATTTGAGGAAGTTTATACTAGTTTTCTTTGACGATATTCTCATTTACAGTCCATCTTGGCCAAAACATTTAGTGCACTTACAACAAGCTTTTGAAGTATTGTTGAAACACAGCTTGTTTGTTAAAAGAAGTAAGTGTTCATTTGGTAAAATGGAGGTCGATTACTTAGGCCATATTATTACTCAATCAGGGGTGACTGCAGATCTTGTCAATATGAAAACAATGTTGGATTGGCCTATTCCAAAATCATTACAAGAGTTGAGGGGATTCTTGGATCTGAATGGTTACTACAGGAGGTTCGTGAAGGGATATGGGATCATTGTTATACCTCTGACTGAGCTGTTGAAGAAGGACAAGTTTGCATGGTCTGAAACAGCAACTCGAGCTTTTGACTGCTTGAAACAAGCCATGAGTTCCACACCTGTCCTGGCTTTACCAAACTTTTCCTTAGAACTTATCATTGAAGTTGATGCATGTGGAATGGACATTAGAGTTGTGTTAATGGAAGTTGACCATCCACTAGCTTACATGAGCAAGGCTTTGAATGTTAGACACCAACAGCTGTTAGTATATGAGAAGGAGATGATGGCCATTGTGCCTGCAATTGATAAATGGAGACCCTAACTGATTGGCAGACATTTCACGATCAAAACAGACCATCATATCCTTAAATATCTACTGGATCAGAGGATCTTTACACCTAGTCAACAGAAGTGGCTAGCCAAACTTATGGGGTATGACTACACAATTGTTTATAAGAAAGGGAAGGAAAACTTGGTGGCCGATGCACTGTCTAGGTTCCCTACAACTAATATCCAACTGCATACTATTTCTACTAGTACTGCTACTTTTCTTTTGAAAGTACAGAATTATTACATAGAAGATCTTCGACTACAAAAAGTTCTGACTCAACTACAAACAGACCCCCTTTAAAATCCTCCATACATGCTACAAGATGGAGTTTTATATAGGAGGGGTAAGATTGTGGTAGGCATAGACTCTTACCAGAGACAAGAGATCTTACAGTTTATGTATAGTTCTGTTATGGGAGGCCACTCTGGCATGGCTGCCACCTTATTTAGAGTTAGCCAATTGTATTACTTGAAAAATAAAGCAAGATGTTCACAAATTTGTCAAAAACTGTGAGATATGTTTAGAAGTGTAAGGGAGAAAACATCAGATCCCCTGGGTTGCTTCAACCTCTTCCCATTCCTGATAAAGTATGGCAAACCATCAGTTTGGATTTCATTGAAGACCTTCCCAAATCTCACAACAAGTTTGTGATACTGGTAGTAGTCGATCGATTGAGCAAGTATGCTCACTTCATTGGGCTAGTGCACCCCTATACTGCCTCCACTGTGGCTCAGGCTTTCTTGGGTAACATTTACAGACTTCATGGTTTTCCACAAACAATAGTGAATGACAGAGATGTTATATTCCTTAGCAAATTTTGGCAAGCCTTATATGATGTTAAAGGAGTTCAATTACACCATTCTACTGCCTATCACCTCAATATGATGGACAAACAGAGATTGTCAACAAACGTCTTGAAGGTTACTTGCGATGCATGTCCAATGATAGGCCCAAACAGTGGGCAACCTGGCTGGCACTTGCTGAGTGGTGGTATAATACCAATTACCATGTTGCTATCAAGATGACCACATTTAAGGTGCTCTACGGCCAAAAACCACCACTGCATTTACATTATATAGCTCACACTTCCATGGTCGAACAGGTGGACCGGAGCTTGCAGGCTAGGGAAGCAACTATGAGACTACTGAAACACCACCTCCAATTGGCTCAATGTCGGATTAAAGCGCAAGCTGATAAGAAGAGAACTCCCAGAAGCTTTGAGGAAGGAGACATGGTCTTAGTGAAGTTGCAACCTTATATGCAGATGTCCATGAAGGGGCACTCCTATCATAAGTTGAATCCCAAGTACTTTGGACCTTTCAGAGTCATGAAAAAGATTGGACAAGTGGTTAATCAGCTGGCTCTTCCTCCCAATGCCAAAATTCATCCTACCTTCCATGTATCCCAATTAAAGAAGCATGAGGGCACTACTCTTGTTGTCCCAGACTTTCCAGTTACTTTATCCACTATGGCTACATTGTGCTAGAACCTGAAGTTGTCCTAGAATAAAGGGTCATTTCGAAACACGGACGACAAGTCACTCAAGCTCTTGTGAAATTTTTAAACTGCTCCCCAGAAGACAGTACTTGGTTAGACCTTCATGTGCTTCAGCAACAGTTCCCTCAATTTAGTCCTTGAGGTCACGGACTTTTTAGCAAGGTAAAATTTGTTATAAGCATATTATAGTAAATATATAATAGTGGCATCTTAGACATTTACATAGTTAAAATAAAGGCACTTTAGTCTTTTTCCACCATGTCGTTAGGTAGCTGAGAAGTGGTTAAGAAGTTAGTTACAATTAGTGGAAGCTAAATATTGTGTAACAGATCTAGAGGAGACATTGCATTTTGTAAGAATCAGTTTTGACTAATAATTTCAATCTCTCTATTCTTTTAAACTCTAATTCTCACACTTGAGTGTACGTCTGTTCAGGAATTGTTCTTCATCTTCGATTCCTTAAGACTGCACTGTTAGCGTTCTTCAATGAGCTCACTTCATTTCTAATCTCATAATTAGTAGTTATAGCTTATATAATAATTTAATTATTGTGTCAATGTATAATATATATTATTTAATTAAATAAACATTGTAATTATCTCGATATTATTTTTTATTATACATAGTTCATTTTCACTCTATAGTCTATACACTTTGTATTGATAGAATAGAATATAAGTGCAATACATATATACTAACCTTACATACTTAAAATTAGAGAAAAAGTTTAATCACAAAAGTTAGGAGGTGTAGATGATTCGCACCATTTCTTTTGTACTAGTCTTAGCGTACGCGCGTGGTCTTCGTGTTAATGAAAATAAATTTTGAAAAATAATATAAAAATATTTAAAAGATGTATTTGCGTTATAATTAAAAATTAATAAAAATTGCATGTTTCAAAGTGATAGATATTAATCATATTTAGGAATTTGATCCGCCATATTTTATTCATACCTTTGTAATCACATAGACATCCAAATTCAATTACTATTAAAACGTTTTGTAAAGTTTTAGCTCGATCATTATCTTATATTACCTATTATTTCTTTCTAAGTACTTCTTTTACTCAGGACTAATCAACTCTTTTGTTGAACTCCCTAATCAAGTCAAAGGACTCGTCAACATGGATAGATGAGATATACCATCATTTAGGATCAAAACAGCCAAACCAGGCATGTCATATATGACCCACCATAGATTTTGTAAAATCATGTACAATTTTGGTTAGGACTAACAACAGTAGTCTCATCTTAATGATCATGTACAAAGTTTGGGATGCCAAACTCAATATGTAACTTTGTGCACACAAATGATCAATGGAGACAATATTTTAACAAAAAATAAATTAAATACATATATACGTCATTTTTCTATTCATATTTCTTTGTACAAAATATTAATCAATATATTTACCGTTTAAAATTGTCACGACCCAAATCTACCAGGTCGTGATGGCGCCTAACGTGGAACTAGAAAAATCGACTCTTCCATCAAAACAACCAGATATTTCAAAGTAAAGATTTGCTTTAAGTCATTAATCAACACAATGTTATAATATAAGTCCGAATAACACAGTACAGAAAGAAAAGCCCGACATCGAGGTGTCACAAGTCATGAACATCTGTAGAAAACTGTCCAAAAATGCTAAGAATAATATAGTCTGGGAAAACTACTAATAAAACTAAAGAAAGATGGAAGGGAGAAGAGCTGGGCTGCGATCGCCATGCAGCTACCTTGTTATCCCCACGTCGGATAACAATCAACAATCACCGGCACGTCCAGCAACCCCTGGATCTCCACACAAGGTGCAGGGAGTAATGTGAGTATGCCAACTCGGTAAGTAATAAAAGTAAATAAAGACTGAGCGGTAAGAAACACAAAAAAATCCTCGTCATGAAACCTCAGTAAGTACAGCATGCTGTCAAATCAGTAAATGAGTCAAATCGTCTCGTTTTAAAACCCAATTTCAGTAAAAATCACTTAAAGGTATTATTCAATGGTTTTCAACAAAGGTTCAATGAAATTTAGAATAAAAGTGATGAAAGCCATGAGCAGTCCCTCCGGCAAACATAAAGCATAAACCGCCTCTCGGGCATAACATCACTTAGAATCAGCTCCTCAAGCAAACATAAATCATAAACTGCCCCTCGGGCATAACATCACTTAGAATCAGCCCATCGGAAAAACCTCACATTCACTCGTAAACAGCCCCTCGGGCACAACATGAATCAAGAACAACCCCTGGGGCAAAGCATCATATCACTCACTCAGGGTACCCGCGCTCACTGGGTGTGTACAGACTCCAAAGGGGCTCCTACAGCCCAAGCGCTATAACAAGACACCTCGTGGCATAATCAATCAGTCCCTCGGCCTTTCATAATCATAAAACAGTAACAACATGTTGTGGCATGCAGCCTCATCCAATAATATCCTCACAACACAGGCCCTCGGCCTCCCTCAGTCAGAAACCTCTCAAGTCGCTCGGGCTATCAGAATAGAGTAATAAAGACTGATTTATGAAATCAGTAAACACAGCATGACTGAGTATAGATCTTAAATCAAAACAGTGAGAGAATAATAAGAAAAGACCTCTAAGGACCAAACTGCTTTGGCACAAGGCCCAAATATGGCGTTTAGCCCAATCTATAGCAATTCTTTATAAATACAAAAGTACCAAATAGTTTTCAGTCAACTATACAACTTTATAGTTGCCACGGAACGGACAAAAATTACAATCCCAACAGTGCACGCTCGTCACCTAGCATGAGCGTCACCTCAAAAAATGGTGAAACGATGTGAAAATTCGGGGTTTCATACCCTCAGGACGAGATTTATAATCATTACTTACCTCAAACCGTACGAAAATTTACTTTGAAATTCCCTTGTCGCTCGACCCGGCCTCAAATCGTGTCGAATCTATCCAAAAAAATTTATAAAACTAAAATCTTCGTTCACTCACGAGTCTACCCATATCAATTCCATTTAAATCCGATATCCAATGGCCATCCAAATCCCCAAATCTACTCTCCCATTCTCCTCCATTTTTCTCCAAATTTTCACCCCAAATTCCCAATTTAGATGATAAAAATCAAGATACAATCATGGAATTTAGCCAAGAATAAGTGAAGAACACTTACCCCAATCACTCCTCTAAAAATCCTCTCTAAAATCGCCCTCTCCCGAGCTCTCTATTGAATTTTTGGAATTATAGACTCAACCCTCGATTTTGGAATTTAATATTGCTGCCCAGATTTTCTTCTGCGCGAACGCGGCTGTCCTCTCGCGTTCGCGTAGACCAACCCAAACTGCCTTTACACTTTACTCTTACCGAACGCGACAACTGCTTCGCGAATGCGATGCTTTACCAGCTCACAAATTCACGAACGCGACCTTCACCTCGCAAACGCGTAGACCAAGAACCTGGGTTCCCCTTCTGCCTCACTCCTCTTCGCGAACGCGACACCACACACGCATTCGCGATGCATACATTGCCTTACCCTTCGCGTTCGCATCCTCTCCTTCACTAACGCGTAGAACAAAAACTCACTATCTCAAAAACACTCTTCACGAAGCGAGGCCCCTCTCGTGAACGTGAAAGAGGAAACCAGAAACAAAACTCTGCAGCTGATCAGCTATCTCACCAAGGCCAAAATGATCCTTTAACCACCCGAAACTCACCCGAGGCCCTCGGGACCTCAACCAAACATACCGGAACATTCCATAGCATCATACAAACTTAGTTGAACCTTCAGAACACTCAAAACAACATCAAAATACAAAATTATCCTCGGATTCAAGCCTAAGAACTTCTAAACTTTCCAAAATTCGCCAATGATGCCGAAACCAACCAATCCACGTCTTAATTACCTGAAATTTTGCACACACATCACAAATGACACTTCAAACCTATTACCACTTCCGTAATTCCATTCCGACCCCAGATATCTAATTTTTCACTGTCGGCCGGAAATCGCCAAAAAATCCAATTTCGCCAATTCAAACCAAATTCTACCACGGACCTCCGAATAACATTCCGAACCCACTCCTAAGTCCAAAATCACCTAACAAAGCTATATGAACCACAAAAATCCAATTCCGAGATCGTTTACCCATAAGTCAACTTTCGGTTGACTTTTCCAACTAAATAACCAACTTAAGAGACTAAGTGTCTCATTCCTCTCCAAAATCACTGCGAACCCGAGCCAACCGACCCGACACAACATAATAAGGATGAACCGCATATAATGAAGCAAAAATGGGGGAAACGGGGTTGAGTCTCTCGGAACGACCGATCTGGTCGTTACATTCTCCCCCTCTTAAACAAACGTTCATCCTCGAATGAGTCTAGAAACATATCTGGAGTCTCAAATAGGTGTGGATATATGCTTTGCATCTCCCGCTCGGTCTCCCAGGTAGCCTCCTTCACCGGTTGCCCTCTCCACTGCACCTTAACTAAAGTTATATCCTTTGATCTCAACTTTCAAACATGCCGATCCAAAATAGCCACTGGCTCCACATCATAAGTCATATTACCCTCTAACTGAACCGTGATGAAATCCAAAACATGGGACGGGTCACCAGCATACTTCTGAAGCATGGAAAAATGAAATACTGGATGCATACTCGACAAGCTGGGTGGCAAAGCAAGTTTGTAAGCCACCTCCCCTACCCTCTGAAGCACCTCAAAAGGCCCAATGAACCAGGGGCTCAACTTGAACCTTTTCCCAAATCGCATAACACCCTTCATGGGTGACACCTTCAGAAGAACCTTCTCCCCAACCATGAAAGATACATCACGGACCTTCTTGTCTACATAGCTCTTCTGCCTAGATTGCGCCATGTGAAGCCGCTCTTGAATCAACTTCACCTTATCTAAAGCATCCTGCACCAAATTTGTACCCAAGAGTCTAGCCTCACCAGGATCAAACCAACCGACCAGAGACTTACACCTCCTCCCATATAAATCCTCGTATGGAGTCATATGAATACTCGACTAATAACTATTATTATATGCAAACTTCGTGAGTGGCAGAAACTGGTCCCATGAACCCCCAAAATCAATAACACAGGCACGCAACATATACTCCAGTATCTGAATAGTGCACTCGAACTGCATGTCCGTCTGAGGGTGAAAAGTTATGCTCAACTCAACCTGTGTACCCAACTCCCGCTACACGGGCTTCCAAAATTGTGATGTCAACTGAGTACCTCTATCAGAAATGATGGAAACTGGAACACCATGCAGCCGAATAATCTCCCGGATATAAATCTCAACTAACCGCTCCAAAGTGTAAGTAGTACCAACAGGAATGAAGTGCAGGGACTTGGCCAGCCGATCCACAATAACCCTAATAGCATCAAACTTCCTCGAAGTCCGTGGGAGTCCAACTACAAAGTCCATGGTGATCTTCTCCCACTTCCACTCCGGAATATCCAACCTCTGAAGCAATCCACCTGGCCTCTAGTGCTCATACTTGACCTGCTGACAGTTGAGACACCGAGCTACAAATCCAACAATATCCTTCTTCATCCGCCTCCACCAATAATGATGTCTCAGATCCTGATACATCTTCGCGGCACCCAGATGGATGGAATACCGCGAGCTATAGGCCTCCTCAAGAATCAAATCCCGAAGCCCATCTATATTAGGCACGCATATTCGACCCTACATCCTCATCATCCCATCATCACCAATAGCTACATCCATGGCATCACCTCGCCGGACCCTATCCTGAAGAACGATCAAGTGTGGTTCATCATACTGGCGCTCTCTGATACGGTCATAAAGAGAAGACCTGGAGACTACGCAAGCTAATACCCGACTGGGCTCCAATATATCCAATCTCACAAGCTGGACCGCTAAGGTCTGAACATCAAGTGCTAAAGGTCACTCTAGTGCTGGAAGATATGCTAGACTCCCCAAACTCTCTGCTCGGCGACTCAAGGCAGCGGCCACTACATTGGCCTTCCCCAGATGGTATAGAATAGTGATATCATAGTCCTTGAGAAGCTCCAACCATCTCCGTTGTCGCAAATTCATATCCTTCTGCTTAAACAGATGCTGCAAACTCTGATGATCAGTAAAAACCTCACAATGAACCCCATACAAATAATGATGTCAATTCTTTAAGGCGTGAACAATGGTTGCTAACTCAAGATCATGCACCGAATAATTCTTCTCATGGGTCTTCAATTGGCGCAAGGCGTAGGCAATCACCCTACCCTCCTGCATCAAGACACAGCCAATGCATATCCTTGAGGCATCACAATACACGGTATAAGAACCTGAAGTTGATGGCAAAACTAATACTGGAGTTGTGGTCAAAGTAGCCTTTAGCTTCTGAAAGCTCTCCTCACACTCGTCCGACCACCTGAACGGAGCACCCTTTTGGCTCAATTTGGTCAAGGGCGAAGCAATAGAAGAAAACTCATCCACAAAGAGATGGTAATAGCCCACCAAACCAAGGAAGCTCCTAATCTCTGCAGCTGAGGACAATCTGGGCCAACTCTGCACCGCCTATATCTTCTTCGGATCTACCTGAATACCCTCACTGGACACCACGTGCCCCAAGAAAGCTACTAAGCCAAGCCAAAACACACACTTGGAGAATTTCGCATAAAGCTTCTCTTCCCTCTATCTCTACAATACAACTCTCAAATGCTGAGCAATCTCCTCCTAGCTACGAGAGTACACCAGGATGTCATCAATGAACACAATAACAAAAAGAATCCAAATATGGCTGAAATACATTGTTCATCAAATGCATGAACGCTATTGGGGCATTGGCCAGCCCAAAAGACATCACCACGAACTCATAATGACCATAACGGGTCCTGAAATCCGTCTTGGGAATATCTGAATTCCGAATCTTCAGTTGATGATACCCGAATCTCAAATCAATCTTAGAGAACACCCTAACTCCCTGAAGCTAGTCAAATAAATCATCGGTACGAGGCAAAGGATACTTATTCTTGACCGTAACCTTGTTCAACTGCCTGTAGTCAATGCACATTCTCATGGAACCATCCTTCTTCTTCACAAATAACACCGGTGCACCCTAAGGTGACACACTAGGCCGAATAAACCCCTTATCTAGGAGTTCCTGAAGCTGCTCTTTCAGTTCTTTCAATTTCGTCGGTGCCATACGATACGATGGAATAGAAATAGGCTGAGTGACTGGCACAAAATCAATATCCCTGTCGGGCGGCATGCCCGGCAGCTCTGCAGGAAACACATCCAGAAAATCACGGACCACCGGAACAGAATCAATAATGGGGGCCTCTGCACTAACATCCCTCACAAAAGCCAAGTAAGATAGACACCCTTTCTCCACCATGCATTGAGCCTTCAGGTATGAAATCACCTTGTTAGCCACATAATCAATGGAACCTCTCTACTCAACCCTTGTAAATCCCTGCATCACTAAGGTCACGGTCTTAGCGTGAAAATCTGGAACAGCATGACATGGAGATAGCCAATCCATGCCCAATATCATATCGAAGTCAACCATAATGAGCAATAACAAGTCCAATCGGGTCTCTAGACCCCTAATAGACACCACACATGACTGATACACACGGTCCACAACTACAATATCGCCCACAGGCGTAGACACATGAACATCTGTAATTAAAGAATCACGCGGTATATCCAGAAAATGGGCAAAATATGATGAGACATATGAATATATAGAACCAGGATCAAATAAGACTGAGGCATCTCGGTGACAAACTGAAACAATACCTGTGATCACGGCATCTTAAACCATAGCCTCTGGTCTAGATGGAAGTGCATAAAAACGAGTCTAACCTCCACCTGATCGACCTCCCCCTCTATGGCGGGCTCTAGCTGCCTGACCCCCACCCCTAGCTGCCTGGGCGGGTGGTGAAGTAACTGGTGCTGAAGTCGATGGCTAACTCCTCTGCTGAGACGGGTCCCCATGGCGACGAGGACACTGCCTCCACATATGCCCCAACTCTCCACACTCATAACAACCTCCTAGTGCTGGTGACGGGGACTGAAGGAAACCCCTAGCACCAGGATGACTAGTAGAAGAACCTGGCATGGAGGAACCCTGAACTGATGGTGCACGGGATGAGCTCTGGGCTGGAAGGGAACTGAATGATGAGCGGCCTAGATGAGAACTGCAGGAACCATGCCCCGATGATGCACCACTATAAGTTGGGCGAGCTGGTTGAGCAATCCTAAATGGGCGGCCTCTGCTATGTTGAAACTGACCTCTGGAGGGAACACTATCAAAGCTATCAAATCCCCGAGGCCTCTTGGACTCCCTCTCATCTCGCTCCTGGCAACGAACTGACTCAATCTCACGGGCAATATCAACAACTTGCTCAAAAGTAGCACATGATACCTTCTCTCTGGTCATAAGAATCTGGAGCTGATATGTGAGGCCATCCACGAACCTCCTGATCCTCTCTCTCTCTCTCTCTCTATCTATCTATCTTTCTCTCTCGCTCTCTCTATAGGAACCAACCAAACAGCATGACGGGCTAGCTCTAAAAATCTCATCTCATACTGCGTCACAGCCATATAATACTGACGCAATTGCTCGAACTGCCAGCGCAGCTCCTCCCTATGGGACTGTGGCACATACTTCTCCAAAAAGAGAGCGGAGAACTGCTGCCAGGTAAGGGGTGTTGCACCAACAGGCCTACGCTTCTCATAAGCCTCCCACCAAGTAAAGGCAACTCCTAAAAAATGGAAAGTAGTGAACGAGACCCCACTGGTCTCCAATATACTCGGTGTACGAAGAATCCTCTGACATTTGTTCAAGAAACCCTGGGCATCCTCGCCCTCGGCTCCACTAAAAGTTGGAGGCTGAAGTCTACCAAACCTCTCCAATCTACGATGCTCGTCGTCAGGCATGACTGGAATCACATAATCTTGAACATGTGCAATCGGCTGAGCTGGGGCTGCCCTCAGTGTCTGAGTGCTTCCCCCGGCCTGAGAAGTAGCGGATGTAGAAGAAACAGCGGTGCACACGGTCAAAATCTGAGCCAAGGTCTCCTGAAGACCCGGAATAACAATAGGTACAGCCTGTGCCTGGGCTGGTCCCGCTGGAACATCTGTGGATGGGACCTGATCTGGAATAACGGGTGGGTCTATAGGTACAAACCCCGCTGCTGGGCGGGCTACACCCCTACCCCTGCCACGGCCTCGACCCCTCACGGGCCTAGCTGGTCGTTGGTCATTATGTCCGGTAGCGCGTGTCCTCACCATTTCTGAGATAATGAAACAACAGAAGTTTAGTTACCAGAATCAATAGATTCACACGACAAGAATTCAAGAATGTGAGATTTTCCTAAGGGTTCTGCAGCCTCTCAAAGATAAATACAGACGTCTCCATACCGATCTGCAAGACTCTACTAAACCTGCTCATGACTCATGAGACCTATGTAACCTAGGCTCTGATACCAACTTTGTCACGACCCAAATCTACCAGGTCGTGATGGCGCCTAATGTGGAACTAGGCAAGCCGACTCTTCCATCAAAACAACCAGATATTTCAAAGTAAAGATTTGCTTTAAGTCATTAATCAACACAACGTTATAATATAAGTCTGAATAACACAGTGCGGAAAGAAAAGCCCGACATCGGAGTGTCATAAGTCATGAACATCTACTGAAAACTGTCCAAAAATGCTAAGACTAATACAGTATGGGAAAAAGTCTAAAGGAAGATGGAAGGGAAAAGAGAAGGGTTGCGATCTCCATGCAGCTACCTTGTTATCCCCACGAATCCGCATCGGATAACAATCAACAATCACCGGCACGTCCAGCAACCCCTGGATCTGCACACAAGGTGCAGGGAGTAATGTGAGTACGCCAACTCAGTAAGTAATAAAAGTAAATAAAGACTGAGCGGTAAGAAACACAAAAGAAAATCCACGTCATGAAATCTTAGTAAGTACAACATGCTGTCAAATCAGTAAATAAGTCAAATCGTCTCGTTTTAAAACCTAATTTCAGTAAAAATCATTTAAAGGTATTATTCAATGGTTTTCAACAGAGGTTCAATGCAATAATAAAAGTGATGAAAGTCATAAGCAGCCCCTCGGGCAAACATAAATTATAAACCGCCCATCGGGCATAACATCACTCAGAATCATCCCCTCGGGAAAACCTCACAGTCACTCGTAAACAGCCCCTCGGGCACAACATGAATCAAGAACAGCCCCTTAGGCAAACCATCATATCACTCACTCAGGGTACTCGCGCTCACTGGGGGGTGTACAGACTCCGGAGGGGCTCCTACAACCCAAGCTATAACAAGCCACCTCGTGGCATAATCAAGCAGGCCCTCGGCCTCTCATAATCATAAATCAGTAACAATATGTTGCGGCACGCAGCCTGATCCCATAATATCCTCATAACATAGGCCCTTGGCCTCACTTAGCCAGAAACCTCTCAAGCCACTCAGGCTATCACTAAAAGAACAGGGTGCTCAGCCCAAAAATATCATTTTTATGCATCAGCACAGAGTAATAAAGACTGAGTTATGAAATCAGTAAACACGACATGACTGAGTATAGATCTTAAATCAAAACAGTGAGAGGATAATAAGAAAAGACCTCTAAGGTCCAAACCGCTTTGGCAAAAGGCCCAAATATAGCGTTTAGCCCAATTTATAGTAGTTCTTTATAAATACAATAGTACTAAATAGTTTTCAGTCAACTACGCAACTTTATAGTTGCTACGGAATGGACAAAACTTACAATCCCAACGGTGCACGCCCACACGCTCGTCACCTCAAAAAATGGTGAAACGATTTGAAAAGTCGGGGTTTCATACCCTCAGGACAAGATTTACAATCATTACTTACCTCAAACCAGACGAAAATCTACTCCAAAATGCCTTTGTCGCTCGACCCGGCCTCAAATCGCCCTGAATCTGTCCAAAATCAGTATCATAACATTAATACATGCAAAAGGAACAAAGCCCACACGAAAATTATCAAATTAAATCATAAATCCCAAAATTGGCCAAACCTGACCCCCGGGCCCACGTCTCGAAATCTGACAAAAATTACAAAACTAAAATCCTCGTTCATTCAAGAGTCCACCCATATCAAATTCATTAAAATCCAACATCAAATGACCATCCAAATCCCCAAACTCTACTCTCCCATTCTCCTCCATTTTTCTCAAAATTTTCACCCCAAAATCCCAATTTAGATGATACAAATCAAGGTACAATCATGAAATTTAACCAAGACTAAGTGAAGGACACTTACCCCAATCACTCCTCTGAAAATCCTCTCTAAAAGCGCCTTCTCCCGAGCTCTCTATTGAATTTTTGGAATTATAGACTCAATCCTCGATTTTGGAATTTAATATTGATGCCCAGATTTTCTTCTTCGCGAACGCGGTCGTCCTCTCGCGTTCGCGTAGACCAACCCAAACTGCCTTTCCAGTTTACTCTTTGCGAATGCGACAACTGCTTCGTGAACACGATGTTTTACCAGCTCACAACTTCGCGAATGCGACCCTCACCTCATGAACGCGTAGACCAAGAACCTGGGGTCCCCATTTGCCTTACTCCTCTTCACGAACGCGACACCACACACGCGTTCACGATGCACACACTGCCTTACCCTTCACGTTCGCGTTCGCGTTTGCGTCCTCTCCTTCACGAACGCATAAAACAAAACTTACCATCTCAGAAACACTCTTCACGAACGCGAGGTCCCTCTCGCGAACGCGAAAGAGGAAACCAAAAACAGTATTCTCCAGCTGATCAGCTATCTCACCAAGGCCAAAATGATCCCTTAACCACCCGAAACTCACCCGGGGCCTTCGGGACCTCAACCAAACATACTGGCAAATCCCATAGAATCATACAAACTTAGTCGAACCTTCAAAACACTCAAAGCAATATCAAAATACCAAATTACCCTCAAAGTCAAGCCTAAGAACTTCTAAACTTTCCAAAATTCGCCAACAATGCCGAAACCAAACAATCCACGTCCGAATTACCTGAAATTTTGCACGCACGTCACAAATGACACTACAAACCTATTCCCACTTACGAAATTCCATTCCGACCCCGATATCTAATTTTTCATTGCCGACCGAAAATCGCAAAAAGATCCAATTTCACCAATTCAAGCCTAATTCTACCACGGACCTCCGAATAACATTCCGAACCCGCTCCTAAGTCCAAAAATTACCTAACAAAGCTATTTAAACTACAAAATCCCAATTCCGAGATCGTTTACCCATAAGTCAACTTCCGGTTGACTTTTCCAACTAAATAACCAAGTTAAGATACTAAGTGTCTCATTCCTCTCCAAAATTACTTCGAACCCGAGCCAACCGACCCGACACAACATAATAAGGTTGAACCACATATAATGAAGCAGAAATGAGAGAAACGGGGTTGAGACTCTCGGAACAACCATCTGGTTGTTACAAAAATAGATTTCACATTTAAAAAAGATTATCATTTGATTATCTTCTAGTATCTACACAATAAAAGTAGACAAATAATTTGGGTTTGTTGAAAAAAACAGGATCGCCGTGATTGCTCTTTAAATTTCTCTTTTAAGTCTAAACTCGTGCCTACTTTTTTTTTTAATCAATTTATGTTTCTCATGCATTTTTTTAACGTTCCCTTTTAAATATTAACATAAAAACTTTAGATCACTTAGTTAGTTTAGTTTCATTAATTTACTCTTTTTCATCCATGAAAAGTAACATGTAAAAATGATAATTAAGTTACATATATACTTAAATAAGAAAAAAAAATTGTAATATAGAATTTTAATTGATTTTAAATTCCTTTGTTTTAGGAATTCCTACCTAGTTCAAATAGGAAAAAATTTATTAACCAAAATTTAGTCGATTTCAAAGTACTAAATATTTGGATAATAATTAAATGACTATTTTGTTCATTACAAACTTTATTTTAAAGGGACAAAAAAGGCGAACGATATTTCGCTAAGGACCTTCGTGCTTTTAATAATAATAATAACATAATATATAATATAATGCGTTGCACGTTAATAATAACACGTGATGAAAAAAAAGATATTGTAATGAAAATCTACTGGAATGACACAAGATTGATAAATCCCTAATCCTTTTCTATTTTTCATGAATTATTGAATGAGTATACATCTTGAATTTATCTGTAAAGCTCAAAGTCTCAAAGGCTAAAACTATTCAACCCTTTGATCCTTATATACAATCCAAATGAAAACAATGTTCAATACAAAGAAGAAGAAAAATAGAGAACTAAGAATAACTTTGGAGAAGTTTGCCGAATTTTGTAACTTTTTTCTAAAAACAACACAACTTAAAACTAATACTCCTTCAAATCTTTATGATGAAGAATGTTGAATAGTGTCTTCCTCTCCTCCTTTCTCTAAATAGATTCGTGCAATACATTTAAATGCGTGATGACCCAAAAATGTCATTTTTAATTTAAACAATTATTGATGTGATCTATGAAAATGTCGAGAACTTACCTGATATGAGTTAAGTATCACCTGAATAGTTGATTTGAATGACGTTCCTTTTCTAGTAACATATCCTTATGAGGTCACTGTTAGTATTATTTTCATGTGGTGTTACGTTGATCGGATTGTGTATGTGTTGTTAGGATTGGTTTCTGGGATTCTTCTAACAGGCGGATAGGCCTAGTTACAAAGGAAACTCTGGCGAAATTTTCGGAAAATTTGGGAGTTAGTCAAAATTTGGGAGCTAGAAATGTGTGAGAAAAGAGATAAGCCATGCTAAGTGTTTGGGGGTCGACTCTACTTCTTATTCGAGGAATATTAACATGATGGATACGAATAGAAATAATAGTAAGTGTAAGAGACATGTTATAAGTGATTTTAGGTCTAAGGGGAGGCCTAGGTTTAAGTCAAGTTGAAAGAAAAATTACACGATGGACTAAAATTCCAAATGTGTATGCATAAGACCTCACTTTGGACGACCATATTTACATATATATAAGGAGTTTTGTGATCGACAACCTATCAAATTAAATCACTTTGAGTCTAGTTTTTAACACATCAGACCGTTTATCATTTGGAGGTGTATACCGAAAGTTATGACCATTTTACTAGACATGTGTCATATGCGCGCCCAGTAGCGCGACCGCGCTTATTTGAGATGTTTCTGCCTTGTGAGCGCAGCCGAAATGCGGCTGGAGCGTGGCCGCGCTCGTGAACGACCTATAATACCCCTGGACAGTGTATGAACCAAAAAATCCGAACTTTCTCCCATTTTTAGTCAATCAAGCTCGGATTTGGGCGATTTCAAATGGGGTTTCACGATTTCGACTTGGGTAAGTGTTCTACATCCGAAAGTGATTACATTTCATAAATCTATGTCAAGATTCATCATTTATTTCGAATTTGGATGAAAGAAATTGGGGTTTTTGTAAATCTTTCCAAAAATGAAAATTTAGGATTTGAAGGTCCATTTGACATCAGAATTCGATAATTTTTGTATGGTTGAACTCGTATCGGAATGAGTGTTCGGATTTCATAAGTTTTTTCGGGATTCGAAATATGGGTCCCACTGCTGAATATTAAGATGAATTTAGGATTTTTATCCGAAAAATTAGTAAATTCTTATGGAATTCATTCCTACAATCCGTGTTGAGTATTTCGAATTGTTTGTGAATAGATTTGAAGCTTTTGGAGACAAATTCAAAAGGAAAAGCCGTGGTCGAGTAATTGATTGAAATTGCAACGCGAAGTAAGTGTTTGGTCCAACCTTAGCTTGAGGGAATATGTATTGTGTCTTATTTGCTACGTGTTAGTGTTATGTTCAATGTATAGGTGTGGTGATGAGTATCTATACGTTGGTGTCAAGCATGCCCGTGAGTCGAATATTGTGATTTATGTGAATTTTCATTAAGTTTTACTTGGGTTTAATTTCATAATTATCCATATTGGTGGTATTTCTTTGGTATTGATCATTGTTGAGTATTGGTTCAAGTTAAGAATTATTACGTGAAGTTAAGTGACCAAGTGAGATTGGTTATAGTTATTTCCTTGCCGGGATGATATTGATTCCACTGTTGGCTCCCTTGCCGGGAGTTTATGGCTTTAATTGTTATTGTACTGTTGATTTCTCCTTGCCGGATTGTTGTTATTGATTTGTTTGGGTGAGGAAAAGTGTTAAAGCACAAAGGGTGATGTCGTGTATGACATTGTGAGGATGAGCGTAAAAGCACGAAGGGTGATGTCGTGCCATATTATGAACTTAAAAGCATGAAGGGTGATGCCGTGCCATTTCTATTGAATTATGGTGAGGATGAGAGTAAAAGCACGAAGGGCGTTGCCGTACATTCTATTTATTGTTTTGGTGAGGGTGAGAGTAAAGCACGAAGGGTGATGTCGTGCACTTGTTTTATTTATGTTACTATTTTTGTAGTTTACGTTGATATCTGATTTGTTGCTTTACCCCGTTATTCCTATTAATTGATACTCCCTCCCCTCGGCATGTTTTTTCCCTTCCTTATTTGGTATCTAGTGGCTTATTTCTTGTCATTATTACTGTTTTGTTTTGTACATGATTAAACTACACAGGTTTATTTGGTTGTCGTGTCCTAGACTCGTCACTACTTCGCCGAGGTTAGGCTCGACACTTACTCATTACATGGGGTCGGTTGTACTGATACTATCCTGGTACAGGACCCTACAGACCTTAGAGTGAGGAGGTTGCCTTCAGTCCATTTGGATATTCCGAGGTAGTCATGCAGGCATCCGCAGGCCTTGGCGTCCCCTCCTACTTTAATCCCATTATGTTCTTCTTATTTTTGAGGCAGATGTATTTATTTTGTTCAGACCTTTATATGTAGTATTCATAGACAGTCTGTGAAGTTGTGATACCAAATTCTGGGTTTGGTAATGTGATTCTCGTAATGGCATTTAATCAAGTTGTTAGACTTTGTTTTCTTTTGCACTTTTATTTTCGCTGATTTGTACATCACTTGTTATCTGAAAAAAATAATAATAAATGAATAGGGTAAATAAACATTAATGTTGGCTTGCCTAGCGGGTTCAATGTTAGGCGCCATCACGGTCCCGACGGTGGGAAATTCGGATTGTGACAAATTGGTATTAGAGAACTAGGTTGCTTAGGTCTCACAAATTCACAGACAAGCTTAGTAGAGTCTGAGGGAGCGGTACGGAGACGTCTGTGCTTATCACTCAGAGGCTACAGAGTTTAGGAATGACTTCACATCTATTCCAATTTGTCGTGCGATTTGAATTCTCAATGCTAACTGAATTTCTACTCTATTCTCTCACAGATGGCGAGAACACTTGCTTCTTCATCCACTGATCAGCAGCCCGAGTCTCCAGTTGCAGCTCCTATGAGGGGCCGAGGACGAGGCCGAGGCCGTGCTAGAGGTCGAGGTAGGGGCAGAGCTCAGCCCAGAGTGGCAGCCCCAGTGGCGGAGCCTCAGGTAGAGTTTGCTGATGAGGCCCTTGCCCAAACAGCCCCGGTTGGACCAGCTCAGGTTCCCGAGGGGTTCATTGCCACCCTGGTACTCCAGGATGCTCTGGTCCGTCTAGTGGGCCTCCTGGAGAGCGTTGCTCAGGCAGGTTTACTTCCTACAGCACCAGCCATCTCTCAGGCTGGGGGAGGAGCCCAGACTCCCGCTACTCGCACTCCGGAGCAGTTGGCTTCTCAGTTCCAGACCCCATCACCTCAGATAGCTGGGGCAGTTCAGCCGGTTATTGTGGCTCAGACCGGTGATGGAGCAGTTATGTATGTTGATGCTTTGGGGCCGATTCACCAAGTTGTTTACTACTACTTAAAGCGTTGCATCTTCAGAGGATCCCCAGGACTATTTGGATAGCTGCCACGAGGTTCTACGGAACATGGGGATAATGGAGACTAATGGGGTCGACTTTGCTACTTTTCGTCTGTCAGGTTCCGCCAAGACCTGGTGGAGAGATTATTGTTTGGCTAGACCAGCGGGATCACCGCCTTTGACTTGGGCCTAGTTCTCTGATTTGTTTCTGTAGAAGTTTCTCCCTATCACCCAGAGAGAGGATTATAGGAGGCAGTTTGAGCGTCTCCAGTAAGGTTCTATGACCGTCACTCAGTATGAGACCAGATTCATTACCTTGGCCTGTCATGCTATTATGATACTTCCCACAGACCAAGAGAGGGTAAGGATATTTATTGAGAGACTGGCTCAGCCAATCAGATTGCAGATGGCGAAGGAGACAGGGGGTAATATTTCCTTCCAGGATGCAGCCAATGTGGCCACACGAGTTGAGATGGTTCTATCACAGGGGAATGGTCAGGGGTCTGACAAGAGGCCTCGTCATTTGGCCGGTTCAGTGGTGTCTCATCTGTAGGTAGGGATTCTTTTGGTAGGGGCTATCCTCTTAGGTCGTTTCAGCCAGCACTTCTGGTTTCTCGTAGTGCTCCAGGTGGTCATGGTTCCCACATGCAGTATTATGATCAGTTGCCCTACAGTGCACCACCAGATCCTATCAGTGCACCGTCGCTCTAGAGTTTTCAGGGTGGTTATTTAGGTCGTCAGGGGCAGTTTCAGGGCCAGCAGTCTCAGCAACTGAGAGCTTGTTATACTTGTGGTGGTTAGGGGCACATTTCTAGATATTGCCCTCGAGTCTCGAGCAGTTCTCAGCACCAGGGTTCTCGTGCCATAGTTTCTACACCAGGTGTTCCACCACCCGCTCAGCCAGCCAGAGGTGGGGGTCGAGGTGTTAGAGGTGGAGGTCAGGCAGTTAGAGGTGGAGGCCAGGCTACTAGAGGTAGAGGTCAGCCAGCAGGAGGCCGTCCCTGGGATGTAGTTCATATTGGTGTGGCCCAGCCCCGATGTTATGCTATTCCAGCCAGACCTGATACTGAGGCCTCCGATGCGGTTATCACAGGTATGGTCTCAGTTTACAGTAGGGATGCTTCAGTTTTATTTGATCTAGGGTCCACATATTCCTATGTGTCATCTTATTTTTCTCCTTATTTGGTTATGCCTCGGGATTCTCTGAGTGCTCTTGTATATGTGTCTACACCGGTGGGTGATTCTATTGTGGTAGATCGTGTCTACCGTTTGTGTGTAGTGGTTATTGGTGGTCTTGAGACTAGCGTAGATCTTCTACTCCTTGATATGGTAGATTTTGATGTCATTTTGGGGATGGATTGGCTATCGCCTTATCATGCCATACTGGACTGTCATGCCAAGACCGTGACCTTAGCGTTGTCGAGGTTGCCTCGACTGGAGTGGAGAGGGACTCCTGGTCATTCTTCCAACAGGGTTATCTCATAT
This sequence comes from Nicotiana paniculata, assembly GCA_005239505.1. Taxonomy (NCBI): domain Eukaryota; kingdom Viridiplantae; phylum Streptophyta; class Magnoliopsida; order Solanales; family Solanaceae; genus Nicotiana; species Nicotiana paniculata. The sequence goes on from ML354252.1 coordinate 102,332, forward strand.
ATGAACGCTCGGCGTATGGTCGAGAAGAGGTGTTTGGCCTATTTGGCCTATATTTGTGATCTAGTGCCAAGGTTCCTTCTATGGAGTCTGTGCCCATTGTCCGTGAGTTTCCAGAGGTGTTTCCTGTAGACCTGCCAGGTATGCCACCCGACAGGGATATTAACTTTTGCATTGATTTGGCTCCGGGCACTCAACCCACTTTTATTCCGCCATATCATATGGCCCGTCAGAGTTGAATGAGTTAAAAGAACAGTTGCAGGACTTGCTTGATAAAGGCTTTATTAGGCCTAGTGTCTCGCCTTGGGGTGCGCCGAAGTTGTTTGTTAAGAAGAATGATGGGTCGATGAGGATGTGCATAGATTATCGACAGTTGAACAAGGTTACCATCAATAATAAGTATATGTTGCCGAGGATTGATGATTTGTTTGATCAGCTTGAGGGTGCCAAGGTATTTTTGAAGATTGATTTGAGATCTGGCTACCATCACTTGAGGATTAGGGCATCTGATGTCCCTAAGACAGCTTTTCGCACTCGGTACGAGCATTATGAGTTCTTAGTGATGTCATTCGTGTTGACAAATGCCCCAGCAGCTTTCATGGAATTGATGAACCGAGTGTTCAGGACTTATTTGGATTCCTTCATGATTGTCTTCATTGATGATATTCTGATTTATTCCCACAGCCGGGAAGAGCATGAGCAGCACCTTCGAGTCGTTCTCCAGACTCTGAAGGACAGTCAGTTATATGCTAAGTTTTCGAAATGTGAGTTTTGGTTGAGTTCAGTTGCATTCCTGGGTCATGTTGTATCAGTAGAGGGTATTCATGTGGATCCTAAGAAGATTTCAGCAGTCAAGGATTGTCCTAGACCCACATCAGCTACAGAGATCCGGTGTTTCTTGGGTTTGGCGGGCTATTACTGCCGGTTTGTGGAGGGGTTTTCGTTTATTGTAGCCTCGATGACCAGGTTGACTCAGAAGGGTGCCCAATTCAGGTGGTCAGATGAGTGTGAGGCGAGCTTCCAGAAGCTCAAGACATCTTTGACTACGGCATCGGTGTTGGTTTTGCTCATAGGTTCAGGGCCATATACTGTGTATTGTGAGGCATCTTGGGTTGGATTTGGTGCATTGTTGACGCAGGATGGCAAGGTTATTGCATATGCTTCGCTTTAGTTGAAGATCCACGACAAGAATTATCCAGTTAATGATTTGGAGTTAGCAGCCACTGTCCACGCGCTGAAGATTTGGAGGCATTATCTGTATGGCGTGTCATGTGAGGTGTTCACGGATCATAAGAGTTTGCAATATTTGTTCAAGCAGAAGGAGTTGAATATGAGGCATAGGAGATGGTTGGAACTATTGAAAGACTATGACATCACCATCTTATATCATCCAGAGAAGGCCAATTTGGTGGCTGATGCTTTGAGTAGGAAGTCAACCAGTATGGGTAGTCTTGCATATATTCCAGTCGGGGAGAGACCGCTTGCTTTGGATGTTCAGGCTTTAGCCAATCGGTTCATGAGATTGGATGTTTCTGAGCCCGGACGTGTTCTAGATTATACAGTTGCTCGCTCTTCATTATTTGATCGTATTCGAGATCGACAGTATGGTGATCCTCGTTTGTCTGTCCTTAGGGACACTGTGCGACATGGTGGTGCCAAGTAGGTTACTGCTGGTGATGATGGAGTTTTACAGATACAGGGTCGTATTTGTGTGCCCAATGTATATGGACTTCGTGAGTTGATTTTAGAGGAGGTCCATAGTTCCCGGTACTCCATTCATCCGGGCGCCGCAAAGATGTATCAGGATTTGCGGCAGCATTATTGGTGGAGGAGGATGAAGAAGGATATTGTGGCATATGTAGCTTGGTTTTTGAATTGTGAGCAGGTTAAGTACGAGCATCAGAGGCCTGGTGGATTGCTTCAGCAGAATGAGATTCCTGAGTGGAAGTGGGAGCGTGTCACCATGGATTTCGTTGTTGGGCTCCCACAGACTCAGAGGAAGTTCAATGCAGTATGGGTTATTGTGGATAGGCTGACCAAGTCAGCACATTTCATCCCTGTGGAAGTTTTATAATCTTCGGAGAGATTGGCAGAGATCTACATTAGGGAGATTGTTCGTCTTCATGGTGTGCCTGTGTCTATTATTCTGACCGAGGTACGCAGTTTACCTCGCATTTCTGGAGGGCAGTTTAGCATGAGTTGTGCACGAGGGTTGAGTTGAGCACAGCACTTCATCCTCAGACGGACGGACAGTCCGAACGCACTATTCAAATTTTGGAGGATATGTTATGAGCCTGTGTCATTGAATTTGGAGGCTCTTGGGATCAGTTCTTGCCATTAGCTGAGTTTGCCTACAACAACAGCTATCAGTCGAGCATTTAGATGGCCCCTTATGAGGCATTATATGGTAGGCGGTGTCAGTTGCCGATTGGGTGGTTTGAGCCGGGAGAGGCTTGGTTGTTGGGTACAGACTTAGTGCAGGATGCCTTGGATAAGGTTAAGATCATTCAGGATAGACTTCGTACAGCTCAGTCCAGGCAGAAGAGGTATGTCGACCGCAGAGTTCGTGATGTGGCATTCATGGTCGGAGAGCGGGTGTTGCTTCAAGTGTCGCCCATGAAAGGCGTGATAAGGTTTGGGAAGAAGGGCAAGTTAAGCCCTAGGTACATCGTTCCTTTTGAGATCCTTGATAGAGTGGGAGATGTGGATTACAGACTTGTGTTGCCACCGAATTTATCAGCGGTTCATCCAGTGTTTTATGTGTCTATGCTTCGGAAGTATCACGGCGATCCAGCCCATGTGTTAGACTTCAGCAGTGTCCAGTTGGACAAGGATTTGAACTTGAGGAGGAGCCGATAGCTCTATTAAACCAGAAGGTTCGTCAGTTAAAGTCTAAGAGTTACCCTTCAGTTCGGGTACAATGGATAGGTCAGCCGATTGAGGCAGCTACCTGGGAGTCCGAGTTGGACATGAGGAGCAAATATCCACATCTTTTCACCAGCTCAAGTACTTTTCTAATTTCGTTTGAGGACGAACGTTTGTTTTAGAGGTGGAGAATGTGATGACCCAAAAATGTCATCTTTAATTTAAATAATTATTGATGTGATCTATGAAAATGTCGAGAACTTACCTGATATGAGTTAAGTATCACCTGAATAGTTGATGTGAATGACGTTCCTTTTTCTAGTAACATATCGCTTATGAGGTCACTGTTAGTATTATTTTCATGTGGTATTACGTTGATCGGATTGTGTATGTGTTGTTAGGATTGGTTTCTGGGATTATTCTAACAGGTGGATAGGCTTAGTTACAAAGGAAACTCTAGCGAAATTTTCGGAAAATTTGGGAGTTAGTCAAAATTTGGGAGTTAGAGATGTGTGAGAAAAGAGATAAGTCATGCTAAGTGTTTGGTGGTCGACTTTACTTCTTATCCGAGCGTTATTAACATGATGGATACGAATAGGATATGATATTAAGTGTAATAGGCATGTTATAAGTGATTTGAGGTCTAAGGGGAAGCCTAGGTTTAAGCCAAGTTGAAAAAAACTTACACGCTGGACTAAAATTCCAAATGTGTACGCACAAGACATCACTTTGGAAGAGCATATCTACATATATAAAAGGAGTTATGTGACGTAAAACCTATCAAATTAAATATATTTGAGTCTACTTTCCAACGCATCAGACCATTTGTCATTTGGAGGTGTATACCGAAAGTTATGACCATTTTACTGGACTTGTGTCATATGTTCGCCCAGTAGCGCGACCGCGCTTATTTGAGATGTTTCTGCCTTGTGAGCGCGGCCGAAGCGTGGCTGGAGCGCGGCCGCGCTCGTGAACGACTTATAATACCCCTGGACAGTGAATAAACCGAAAAATCCGAACTTTCTCCCATTTTTAGTCAATCAAGCTCGGATTTGGGCGATTTCAAATGGGATTTTCACGATTTTGACTTGGGTAAGTGTTCTATATCCGAAAGTGATTACATTTCATAAATCTATGTCAAGATTCATCATTTATTTCGGATTTGGATGAAAGAAATTGGGGGTTTTGTAAATCTTTCCAAAAATGAAAATTTAGGATTTGAAGGTCCATTTGACATCGGAATTCGATAATTTTTATATGGTTGAACTCGTATCGGAATGAGTGTTCGAATTTCGTAAGTTTTTCCGGGATTTGAAATGTGGGTCCCACTGCTGAATATTAAAATGAATTTCAGATTTTTATCCGGAAAATTAGTAAATTCTTATGGAATTCATTCCTACTATCAGTGTTGAGTATTTCGAATTGTTTGTGAATAGATTTGAAGCTTTTGGAGACAAATTCAAAAGGAAAAGTTGTGGTCGAGTAATTGATTGAAATTGCAAAGCGAGGTAAGTGTTTGGTCTAACCTTAGCTTGAGGGAATATGTATTGTGTCTTATTTGCTACGTGTTAGTGTTATGTTCAACGTATAGGTGTGGTGACGAGTATCTATATGTTGGTGTCAAGCATGCCCGCGAGTCGAATATTGTGATTTATGTGAATTTTCTTTAATTTTTACTTGGGTTTAATTTGATAATTATCCATGTTTGTGGTATTTCTTTGGTATTGATCATTATTGAGTATTGGTTCAAGTTAAGATTATTACGTGAAGTTAAGTAACTAAGTGAGATTGGTTATAGTTGTTTCCCTTGTCGGGATGATATTTATTCCACTGTTGGCTCCATTGCCGGGACGTTATGGCTTTTATTATTATTGTATTGTTGATTTCTCCTTGCCTGATTGTTGTTATTGATTTGTTTGGGTGAGGAAGAGCGTTAAAGCACGAAGGGTGATGCCGTGTATGACATTGCGAGGATGAGAAAAGCACGAAGGGTGATGTCGTGCCATATTATGAACTTAAAAGCACGAAGGATGGTGCCGTGCCATTTCTATTGAATTATGGTGAGGATGAGAGTAAAAGCACGAAGGGCGATGCCGTGCATTCTATTTATTGTTTGGTGGGAGTGAGAGTAAAGCGCGAAGGGTGATGTCGTGCACTTGTTTTCTTTGTGTTACTATTTCTGTAGTTTAAGTTGATATTTGATTTGTTGCTTTACCCCGTTATTTCCATTAATTGATACTCTCTCCCCTCATCATGTTTTTTTTACCTTCCTTATTTGGTATCTAGTGGCTTATTTCTTGTCATTATTACTGTTTTGTTTTGTACATGATTAAACTGCACAGGTTTATTTGGTTGTCGTGTCCTAGCCTCGTCACTACTTCACCGAGGTTAGGCGCGACACTTACTCAGTACATGGGGTCGGTTGTACTGATGCTACACTCTGCACTTTTGTGCAGATTCCGGTACAGGACCCTACGGACCTTCGAATGAGGAGGCTGCCTACAGTTCATTTGGAGATTGCGAGGTAGTCATGTAGGCGTCTGCAGGCCTTGACGTCCCCTCCTACTTTATTTCCATTCTCTTCTTCTTATTTTTGAGACATGTATTATTTTGTTCAGACATTATATGTTGTATTCATAGACAGTCCGTGAAGTTGTGATACCAAATTCTGGGTTTGTTATTGTGATTTTCGTAATGGCATTTAATCAAGTTGTTAGACTTTGTTTTCTTTCGCACTTTTATTTCCGCTGATTTGTATATAACTTGTTATCTGCAAAAAAAAATGAATGGAGTAAATAAACATTAAAATTGGTTTGCCTAGCGGGTTCAATGTTAAGCGCCATCACAGTTTCGGCGATGGAAAATTCGGGTCATGATAATATGCATTGAATAGTAAATATAGCTCTAATAGAAAAATAAAAGGACATCAAGTTACCATGCAGCTGGAAACATAAGTTTTTTTTTTTTTGAAACATAAGTTCAATTATGAAAAGAAAAGGAGATTTAGTGGAATAAGGGAATGTGCTAGAGTTCATATGATTGAAGGACATATTTCATCTGATTGCGATTGACTTTGACTTATATTTTATCAATAAAAATAAAGGATTGAAAAATAACCTAAGAAACCTAGTGGTCCCTGTATTAACATGAAAAAAAATCCTGGCTAATAAATAGTTTCAAGCTATATGCCAACATTGAAAAATAACAACTTTAGAGAAGTTTGCAAGATTTTGTTACTTTAATCAATTAGCTACACTTTTTTTTATTAATATGACATAACCAGGATCATACTCAAGTAATATACTTATTCGTCTTCTCATCTAGCATAAGTCTTATTAATTGTAGGTATTTCATCTCCTCATCTAGTGAAAAATATATCCAACCGGCGATTGCACTTCTTTTAGATGGATTGAAAATATATGGTGTGGTGGTTTAAATATTATAATTTTAAACATTAAACTACTTTATTAAAGAAATATTTTGACTTCTGACCGTTCAAGCCATACAATTTTATCCTCTGATGCAAACTCACAAAATTAATGGCATATTAACACGAGGGAATAAGTTGGTGCAATAAAAAATTTACTCATGCAAAATATTTGTGGATACTCATCATAGTTAGTAGCCCTAGAAAAGACAAAATTCATGTTTTTGGCAATATAATCTCCAGGACTAATCCTTCACCATCATGTATAAATATCTGTCGTGCATATTGAATTTTTTGGACGAAATCTCTTCACAAAAATTATTAGTGATCTTCTCCAATTCATCATGGCAATGATCCTGCTCCAAAAAATTAAGCTTGAAAACGAATTTAAAGTAACCAAACTATTTATTAATTACAGAATAATACTAATAAAATAATTTATTCCTATAAAAGCGACTGTTAATTACAACAAAAAAAAATACATTAAAAGAAGTGCAATGCAAGAAAGAAAACTCTTGTGTACGTTGATTGTAAGGCTTTTCGTTATCTTGTGAACTTGCTAAACTTCCTCCGCCCTTCTCATAATTAAGCTTCCTTTGACGCGATTGCAAACATCTTCCAACCCATGGTCTTGAGTTATTATCTAATCATTCACAAGCATCTCTCATGTGATTGATATAGCTCACGGTCTTGCAATGCAACAGCCAAGCTTACATTAATTGATTACCATAAACTCACCAATTCACATCAGTTTGGTATCAACCAATAACCGAATTAATCTTTTTATAGAGCCGCATTAAGATAACCGATAGCTTTTGAAGTTTAAAATTATACGTATGTGGTAGCTACCCAAAAGGATTCAAACATGTGAGGAGAAGTTTCAATCCCAGCATAATTGTTTGAAGTAATTGGGAAACACATATAGTTATATTTTAATTGAAAACATTAAGATCGTTCTACATAATACGTAAAACCAATTTTATCCTAACATTGAATTGTTTCTTTAAAAAATAAATTAATTTTATAAGGGCATAAAAGTCGGTTAAGATTTTAGGGATATTTTAATCGTTCGACATTTAGTGTTAAAATTCATGCTTTTATAATAATATAGATTTAAAAAATAAATTAATTTTTTAAGGGCATAAAGGTCGGTTAAGATTCTAGGGATATTTTTATCGTTCGACATTTAGTGTTTCAATATTCGTGCTTTTATAATAACTAGTCTTAGAGTATGCGCGTTGCTGCGTGTATATCTTATATCAATAAATATAAATTCTATAAAATTAACATATTAATCACATTTATCTGACTCAATAAAAGAACATCTTTGCTCTACAAAATATCTTATTATTTGGACTTTCGTTAGGGACAGATTTATCATGATAAAGAGATAGATTCAGTCATTATCATGATAAAGAGATTATACATACTAATAAACACTGTTTTTTCATAGGTCTATAATGATGGGTATATCAATTAGGCATATATCCCTAATATGATATTTATTTGCGATTAACGCAATATCTATTAGATGGATAGATTTATCGATACTGTGAAAAAAAAACGAAACTCTATGACAACACTTTTGGGAAGTGTTTTATTGACATTTAAAAAAAAGAATAATTTGAAATATCTAATATTTTTAATATTATTCACCTTAAATCTATAAAAATTTAGCTAATTTGAAAATAATTGTTAGCCCATGAGTTTTGCTTTAAGTTTTCATCTCTAGGTATCTTGAAGTGGAAGAATTTTAATGTCACCTTAATTAATGGTATTTCAGTTGAAATAACAATTCCTTATCTATTATTATGGAAATTAACGTATTCAACTTATATAAGTAATCTTATTGGGATTACATTCCTAAATATTAGGAGTTTTTATGTAGTTCAAATAAGAAAAAAAAATTAAGGGAATATATTTTTAGTGCTATTATATAGTTTAGGGGAAAATTTATATAGTTTCAGTGCTATTATAATTACTTTTATAATAGTCTCGATTCATTGAAGAAGACAAAATTAAGTGAAACATTATTGTCCTATATATTTATTAGTTTTTAATTTTTATTTACCATGTAATTATTATAAAATTATTACACTTTGTTGCAAGTACTAAGTGAAGTGAAAAAAATTCTTCTAGAAATTACTCATTGATGTTAAAAAATATTTTACTCATCATGATAAAGTACTGTCATTTTCCAATTGCCATGTAGAAATTACTTCAAAAGAATGGCTACAAATTTTGGATAGTTATAGTATTAATAGTTATATTGATTAATATTGATATTGTTTGTTGTAATTATATGTTTACAACGATTATGTTACTGTATTTAAAGGTATATGTATAGTTTAATAGTTAATTTGACTATTATTTTTACATAGATATTTTAATAAAATAATAGTGTATGTATTTATTTTATATGGTACCACATGACCATGATAGAAAAGTATATTATAGTATCATGTATAAAGTGTCTTAAAAGTCAGCATTAGTTTAAGTAATTTGAGGCAATTTTTAAATTATGCGGGCAATTGATTAATTATCAGGTAACGAGACATTACCCAATTAACTAATAAGTGGTAAAAACTTAAGAAATTACACCATAGAAACGTGGCAGAAAGCCACTAAGCTAAGAGGATGACTCTTAGTCATCTTATCATTAGGTGGCAACATAACATTAATATGTACCAAGCTGGTCATCATATGAAATAAGTCATTCGCATGATTTGTTAATAGTTCATGAGATTTCACTTCACTAACGGTGTAAGATTTAATACACTATCAGATTCTAGCTTTTTATCATTGTCAGACTTAGATGAAAGATTTCTTTTACACTACCCGTGCTAGCATGTAATCTAACTTGATAGTGTAAAATAACTATACATTGTTAGTGCTCAAAGTAAAAATCTACTTCATTTATATTCAAAGTTTCGTTTGAATGTGTTCCATAAGAAATAGAGAATGGGCGAGGGGATGTGCTCCCTCACATGTGTAAAAAAAGGGAGTGGTTAGCTTTGAGTATGTATAAACTATACTAGTGCTATTCAATGAAAAAGGAGATGAAATCTGAAAGGAGATCATTACCTCAAGAATTTCATATGGAATTGTTTTCTACTTCGATCCGCAGTTATGCGTTGTCGCAATCAACGGTGTTAGAGGAATTGTTAAGAGAATCGGCTCAGGTATGTTAAGGTCATCCCTTCTTTCTTTTTGGCATGATCCAAATTATACTGAAGAAACGAGCAAACACACAGTTTTCATAAATTACTCTATTCATAGAAATATTAAGCGTGTCTATATTCTTGATTCCCCATGTGAATTATTATTATCTTCTGTTCATGAGTCCTAGAAAATACGTATTTGATAATGTTCATCCGAAAGGCATATTGATTTTTATGGCATTCTGAGAAAATCTTATTAACGTATTTCTTATGCATTTCATACATGTGCATTGACCCATGACCAGATGGTGTTATATACGCGTATATATGTAAATATATATATATGATATATGGGAAAATGTTACGGCGTTATATACGCACCACCACATGATCAGCTGGTATATGATGATGATGTTACCTACAATGGCTGAAATATGGTTCAAACGATGTTATATACGCGTATATATGTATGTTTATTCAAACGATGTTATATGCGCGTATATATATATGTATATGAGATATGGGAAAGGTTATGGCGCTATATACTCACCACCACCTGATCAGCTGGTATATGATGATGATGTTGCCCACAATGGCTGAAATATGATTCTAACGGCATTATATACGCGTATATATGTATGTATATTCAAACGGCGTTATATATGCGTATATATGTATGTA